>UFQX01000055.1:1030889-1149137 GCA_900497675.1 Arapaima gigas
TTTTTTTTTTGGATGGTTTTTTATTTTTTTTTTTTTTTTTTTTTTTTGTAGTGTGTTAATCTTTGCACAGTTTGAAGTTCTCTTGGTTTTTGAGTTTGGTGCTTTTCAACATGTTGATATGACATTTCCCTGAGCTGGTGGCATTTGTGTGAAAACTTTAATGATCTGTAACATTTTTATTCTTTTTACAGAGTGTGTTACCCTTTGTCCCCAGTATGGGGGGGTGGCTTCATAATATCCAGCGCAGTAAAATTTTTAGGATGGCATTCAGTACAACTTGGAACTAAGTGATGTGAATTTTGTTGTTACACGTATGGTTATGCTAGGCTTCCAGATGTTACGGAAGGATTTTTCTATCTCACACTGCCTCACACACTGTTCAAGTTACTAACAGAAAACTTCTGAACACCAACCAATTTTTCTTGCATTTTTACACTTAATTTTGCTCCATTGTCATTAGAATCCCCATTTAAGTCAAATCCGTTATGATTAGTCATTGTATATTCACTACATGTATAATCTAAATGACTAAATTCCAAAACCAATTTGGTATTCAATTTTGACTGGGACCAACACCGAACAACTGATTTACTGCTCAGTGCAGCACATTGCAGACAGTAAATTGTGGTGTTCAAGCCCTGCAATGCTCCCTTTGCACCAGACCATTTCTAATTATTGTGTCACTGTTAACAGTATTTTTTATGGAAAATAGCACATTTCTTGCACGCATTCCCTAAAACCAGTTTGACTGTAATAATAAGCTTGCAGGTTTTTGTTTTCCCTGACTCTGTGATGTATACAGAGAAAGATCATGAATGTTACCTGGGCTGTAGAAATTCACAGACAAGTTACTACTGACTCAGCTGTAGCCTCCAATGATAAAACAATCCAGAACGTTAGCTACTGCAGTGCATTTGATAAGTGGGACCCAGTGCTCCGATCTTCTTTCTGATCCCACTACAAAAACCCGCCAATCAAGCCTTTTTGTGCTGCCCACAGATGTTGTTTTGTTCAGCTGGAGCATGCCTCCCCAGCTGAGGCTAGCACAATTCCATGTGACAAATGAACTAATCACTGATGAGTTCTCTTGTCGTGACCAGACGAGTGTGCCAGTGATTTTGGGACCATGCACCTGTAGGGCAAGTGTCCTTGTACTAACCATGGTTCCTTTTTCTGCTGAGCTCATGAGGTGACAAAGGGGACTTGATGTGACATGTAACAGCTGAAACCTGTCAATTAAATTTGGCTGATTCCCTTAATTGCATATTGCGATGCTTTGCTTGACCAGCGATGTACATATTAAGGAAGTCACAGCCTGTTGACACGTCTCTTTCCTGTTTAAAACTGATTTTAAGCGGCAGTTGGGTTGAATCAGTTTAAATAAATTATAGATGCTGTTTTGAATGTAGTACAAGAGTGACTGGTTGTCAAATGAGGGTAAAGTGGCTCATAATTAGTCTTTTCCTGGCAGTTAGTGATTGTCGCAGCCAGTTTGATTATTCTCTCGACTTTGAAGTTGACTGAAAGACCCTCTCTTAAGAGACAGAGCATTTCTTTTCTCCATCAGATTCTCTAGTTTTGCGTGAAGAGAGTGCTTGCCAAATTCAGTGTCAGTCACACACAATGCTAATGGGACTAATACACTCAAAGAGACTTTAAGGGCACTGAGAAAATCTTGTGACAAACTATCAGGTCAGTAGAAACATAAAATACAAAGAATGTTTTTCTTCTTTTTTATGCTGACCATAAGAATAAATGTAGCAGTAATTACATACATTTTTGGTATGACCATCAATCTCTTTTTAGAAACAACTTCTCACATTAATGGTCACAGTACATTTTATCGTGTGTTTTGTATGTTTTGACATGCAGTAGACATATGCAATGTGAATTTAATTGTACTGTATTATGGGCAATTTTTGTGAGGTGAATGAAGTGAGTTACACAGATTTATTAGTAAAATATCAGTATTTGATGTCTCTGACATGCTGAACATAACACCTGAGCCTACTGTATTAATTTAGGGATCATAGAGTAAATGCAGTACCCTTTGTGGGAGCTTTTTTTTCATCAGTCATTTTCTCTGGAAATGGATTGTCTTATCTCAAGTCCTGCAAGTACTGAGACTTGCATCCTCTTTACTAACTCTGACCATAATGAAGACTGATGAATTGGGGGTGGCATTCATTGCTAGGGTGGCTGGCTAATTATACCTGACTCCAGTGTGCAAAACCTCAACAAATCTTTGAGTGAAAACCTCAGACATGGGCCTGAACATCAGATGAGCTTCCCAAGATTTGCAAGAGACTTTTTGGTTTTACTTCACTGGTTTCTACCAAGAGCAATGCAAATGAAAACAAAAACAGCCACAAACCAAGCTCTTAATCCAAATGTGCAAATTTAGAGAGGATAAATATTCATGTTAGGACCTCATTATGGAACATGAGGGGTGGAGGTTGAGAAAAGGATCTTATAACCTGATGTTCTGCATGTAGATCCCACGAGGATGTATAATTTTGAAACATGTTGAGCTGCCTTGCTCAAGAAATCTGTCAATGAATCAATCCAGGAAAATATTCAACCATTTGCAATAGCCACTTATGCTATAGTGTATAAAATTGGATTACTTGGCCTGCTGAGCAACAGAAATAATCCGTACTACCTAAATTTCAGCAGTAGAGAAACACTTTGCTACCCCTTCAAATGTATACATATCTACAAGACAGAAATCTAATTTGTGCAATGTGTGATAGACCAAGAAAAAGAGGGGGGGTGGAGACAGATCCTTAAATAATGCCCATGCTATTTGTAATGATATCCTTTTAATTAAATTGGTTGTATAGCCCCAGGTGGTGTAAAACAGCCATGTCTGATTACACGCTGTCAAAGCTGGGTTTTCAGCTCGTAGCCTTGGGCTTGTCACTGTCCGTCCCTGGTGGCTGTGTCTAGGGATTGCAGCAAGCAGACCCCATTTTCTGCAAATGAGACACGAAGCCTTTGAAGAGTGCGGGAGATGAATCTTACCCCATGATCTGAGGGATGGTTGCTGAAAGTCTGCAGGAGCACAATTGGATGAAAGGATGCCCAGGGCCCCCCATTCAGGTGTTGTTGCCATAGATGGCAGCGGGACGCAACCTACAGAGTGCCCTGGGGCGAATCTGTGATCCCCAGCATGTAACAACCACCCTACAAAAAAATCATATCTAGCCCAGTTTGTAAGTGAAAAGAGAAATACTCAATTGGTCTGTTAATTAATGTCGTGTTTTCTGGCTCATGTTATTTGGCATTTATCACAGATGTCCACAAAATAAATTGTCAGGAAAAATCAGTTCTGCCACTAATTTTTCAGGTAGCTGCAACTAATAACCACTGTCTCAGTGGGCATGGCTGAGTTTAAAACCAGTAATTGGGATCACTCAGCCAAAGAGAGTTTGAGAAAATTAAAATAAGGATTCAAACCCATCCAGACATTCAACAACACAATGTAAACTTGAAAGCTTTTATTGCTTGTCTGATGCTATGTTCTCTTTGGAAAAATCGATCTGCCTTTCTGGTTTAAATATCTCAGCCAGACTGAAATTGGAGAGCCAACTGTCAGGCTCGAGAGAACAAATCTGTTATGACTGTTTTTTTCAAAATTGCCACAAATTACTGGCCAGTATGTTAACTGTATATTCTGTCCGATCATTGCTCTGCTACATTCGCGGGAGATGGACAAAGCAGATGGATGCAGGCATGTGAGCATTAACAATGAAATGCCACTTCAGCAGGACTTTTTTTGTTGGAATTTTCTGACAATGAAGCACACAGGCGAAATAAACAAAACATATGGATGAATGACAGATGTCTGACTTTTTTAAAGTTCAGTTTAATCTGGATATTGTGTTGCATCAAGGTATTTACATCCATAAATGTGTCCATGGCTGTCAGTCTTTTTGTTTATAGAGAAGCAGAAAAATTAATCTGGTCAAAGATAAAAGCATGTCATGGTGAAGCGCCAATTTGGACTGTTTGACACCTCAGTAACATTTTTGAGATTTCGCTACATAATAAAGTATTGATGTAATGAGTTTTTTTTTTAAATGAATGAGTAGGTGTTTGTTTTTTGTGTCTTTTATAAATCTGCATAGCTATATTTTTGTGTATAGTTTTACTTTGATTTTCTGTCAACGCTGCTTGTTCGGCCAATACATGACCTCAGAAACGCACAAGCGTTGTGCAAGCACCTTATTATAGAGGAGAGACATACTTTTTGTATCTTATATTAATAGGTCAACACAGCTCTCTAACATCCAGGACTGTATCCAGCAAAGGAACTAAGGCCTGGAAGGGACTCAGCCAATGGGAGCAGCAAGAGTAAATGCAAGACTGCAGTGCCCTCTGTGGTGTGCAGCAGGAATTGCTGTCAGCCGTGGAGAAGAAGCCCTCCGGAGCAATACTGGTAAGAGTTCACGGGCACTGTGTCTGACAGACAGGCAGATGTGAGTTCCAACGTGGCAGATGGAGACCCCACAGCTTCACAGATGCCTGTTTGTCTTGAGCTCAGCATTTTTATAGAGAGAACAAAGGAGAGGCAGTGCAACCAAAACACCGGGGCTCCCAGGAAGCCCTTGGCAGCATTAATGCGTAGTTTGGCACAGGGAAACACCAAGTTCGTGAGATACCTATTCAACCACTGCTATTCAGATGCCCTTTGACTTTTTGTACAGCCTACTTAAAACCTAGTGAAAGGTACCTAAAGGTGCTGAAAGCTACCTGCCACATGCTTGTTGTCAGATGTGAAACATCTGTAATGTTGTTGTTACCCAGTGATTCCCAATTTGTAAAGCAAGCTTCTAACCAGAATCAAAATTTTTGATTGCCTTAGTGTTTAAGTTCGAAAAGGTATTTAAAATTCCTGTTGACGTGAGACGTGATGAGAAATTTGCTATCTTGCTGTGTTGAAAGTAAAAGTTATGTGAAATACAACTGAGTTTCCATTCTAATATTAGGGCACCTGATATTATTGTTCAAGTCTACTGCCACTTTTTGTGATTTTGAACATTTATTTTGTTTTGGCAAAGGAAGTACCTGTTGTTCCTATGGCTGCAATGTCCTTTCCCATTCCAGTACAAAAGTGAATGCTGCATGTTGGCATTGCACCAGATAATGGGGTATCAGTGCTGTCCATGTGTCGGTCAGTCAGTTGCTTATGAAAGAAAACAACAGCAAGGTGTCGTTTGTGTCTGACAAAGCTGCACATAACCCTGAGGTACAATGATAAACCTTCTTCCAGGATAAGATGTGAAGACTTTTAAATGATCAATATTAAGTGTACAGACATCCCCTGGCAGCTTTGCAGACCATGTGCATAGACGTGAAAAACAAAGTGGATTCATGTTTGAGAGTAATTTGTATATCAAGAAATAGACTTTGTAAATTGAAATTCAGGAAGAAACTGAATCTGCAAATTCACATATGCATTATGCCATGTGAGTTTGCATGAATTTTACCCTAATTCAGTTCCTGTTAAGAATTGGACTCTGCAGTCTGCATCATGCTTCTCGTACAAATATGCTGCTGTCTCCAAAGTATGAAACTCTTTCTCCAATACCCTCCCTGCCAGGCATTTTTAACACTCTACCTGCTAGGGGGGACCAAAGGCAGAGAGATACAATAGCATAGTCCCATGCAAGAAAAACAGTTGATATCATTGCTGATGTTTGGAAGCCTGTAGGGACCCGTGTGGCCCACAGAAGAAACACCACCTGCCATTGTGAAATGTCTGCTCGTAGTCAGTAGCCAACCTTTGAGACAAGGCCACTTGTACTATGCCATGTCACAATCACACATAACCAATAATTTCCCAAAGAAATTATTTCCCTGATATTTCGCCAGATAATTCATCGCTGAATAATTTGTTTCCAAACAGAGATCATTAGAGTTCATTAGAATTAAAAGTATTTTAACAAAATCAGTCATCCCTTCTAGGGACCATGCCTGTCTTTGCCAGCTATGCTGATAGTTAATTGTACAGAATGAGAACTATACACATGAACAGCCACCTTACCTTATGTTGCATCTACACATTTTATAAAAAGTTTTTCTGATGGATAATTGAAGCCATAAGTTACTGTTGCTCCCTGTCTGAGTCAATGATTAAAGTGGAAGGGGCAGAACTAATGAATATCTGAGGTTTCCTTATGGTTATGGTTAAATGTGTTTACTTCTGAACACTGAAAATTCCATGTAAGGTTTGAAACACACCTTACTTGTGTTGTTCAGAAGTGCTCAGCTGGTTCTAGACATTTAAAATTAGTGACTGTATGCTCATGAAATAAACAGTGATGTAAGTAACTTCTGTTCTTTTAGTGTTACCTGTTTTCTTACTGCAGCAGCAACAAAGCCACAACCTCAGGAGTTAAAGAGGTTGCACACTGAAATAGGATTGACTTTATCTGACCTCTTTTCATCCTCCAGGACTTTTCCTGTGAGTGCATAACTTTCCATTCCTTTTTCCAATATTTTAAAAATTTGTTAGAGCTGAAAGACAAAATCTGTCAACTTGCTCATGTACACAGAAGGATATAAACAATCTTTTTATATATTATTCAAAAAATATTTTCTGAAATGCTGTTAAAGCTGATAAAATCTGTCAAGTTACCAAAATCTAACTTGACAAAATCTGTCAAGTTACCTTCTGGCGCAGAAGCTCCTGGCAGTTTTCAGCACTCAGAAAGATATCTTCCTCTCCTGGGACACTGCCTGAGTCAGATTCACTTACACATCAAACAGGTGGATTCGTAGACTTCTTCAAGTGGGTCTAACTTTCCCTCAGTTGCCTTTCGCTGACTGAAATGTAAAGAGTGCTGCTTGTGACTGAACGCTGATCACTTCATTGCATACTTATCTATATTTTACTGAAAAATACCAATATGTTTTATGTTTTACATTCATATGCAATAATAGCATAACACTGTATAATATATGTCGTTGTTGTGAAGTGCCACGAAGTCGATGTTGACTTATGACGACTCTATGGATAGTTGCTGAGTAGCATTTGGTCTTTGGTCAGATGGCTTATCTAGCATCCATAGCTGCAGTTACTGTGTCAATATGTAATATTAATCGTATCATGATATTATGATATGATATAGTTTATGTAATCATGTTGCAGTCTCCATCTTTCCTAGGAGATATTTATAGCAATCCACCTGAAACAATACCATTTGCTGAGATATGAAGAGTTGTCTAAAAATGTTTTCATCTGAGTTGTAATGTGCCTCCACAATACTGCTCAATTAGTGGTGTCATGTTAATGAGCAACGGCTGAGTTTAAATAAAATGACGTGTTCAATTAGAATTTAATGAATAAATTTTAATATCAAGAATTAAGATGTTTCCTTTCTGAACTGCAACAGCTTCTGGAACAGGGATTGGAATTCGTATGCATCCAAAACAAAGAATGGCTGGAAAGGTTACTTAATTTGCCTCACTGTTAACTCACAACTTGTTTTAGTCACATATTTCACCATTTTGCATTCTAAATACTGATCGAAACTAGCAAGGACACAGTAAGGAAATATTTTCAGCTAAATCTGATTGACCATAGCAGAGAAATAATGTGTCAAAGTGTGGCCTTCAAATAAAGCAATTCAGTGCTTCCTTTAAATGATTCAACCTCAGGTTTCAACTGCACACCGGTACAATTCATCTTTCAAGATTAAGTAGATTATACCAGAAGCACAATTTGAAAATAAACTTGGTCATGTAGACTGCTGTACCTTTCTGTATTGAAAATTCATCCACATATCATATATCTGTGTGCACCTTGGGAACTTCACTACAGGGGCTTCTGTGATGTGAACCTGTCATTTAGTCTGTGCAGCGCTCGTGGCATGTTGTGACAGCAGGAAGCTAAAGTGTGTGAGTACAGGATAGATGACCCCACTTTGGTCACCAAGGGTTAAACATGAAAGAGCTTCAACTGCTGCTTCAAAGTGGCTCCAGACAAGCTGTAGCTCGCCTTTGAACTGGAGAGCAGCACAGACCACTTAAAATTGTTTTTCATAATACCAGAGTTTCTGAGTATTGATCTGTCCACATCTAATGAATTAGGAACAATCTTACCTTAAAGGTAAGCTTTGATTGTGTCTCCCTGAAAATAGATACAGAGGGAGAGAGAGGAGGGAAATCGCATGCGAGGAAACCTGGAGTGTGTGCCACAGATAAATCCTATTGGCTTATTCTGTTGAGTACATGACAAAGGAAACCTTCCTTTTCATCATGCTTTTCTTGGAGGTGTCTTAAAAGGAAAGATCTACTGAGAGCATTTCGAGTGCTAATGCTCAGAGCTGTGTATTTGTTTCTCTTCATGCGACATTAAGACAAGTCACCACAAACCGCAGCAACTTAACAGATGAATCTGCGCATTTAATGTTAAACAGAAAAATTAATTCTGTGGAATGAGCTTTGTGCATATTAAATTACTCATATAGAGAACATCCTGGGAGGATCAGAAACATAAAAAATGATCACATGAAAAAAATAGTAGGCACATGTACACTGCACAGGGATAGCTGATTCCCAGCATCTCAGAAATGTGAATGTAGTTCATATGATCACATTGATAGATATATACATGCAGTAAACATGTTCCCCATGCTCTCAGTCTGTTTTAATGTCTTATTTACTGTTTCTACAGATTGTTAATGAACTTTTCTGAAAAAATATGCAAAATATGTTGAGTAGACACATACTGAGTAGATGTTTTAATGGGTGCAAAGGCCCCCAGAAGTAGGAGTTACATAAAGAAGATGTAAGAGAAATTCCAAATATGTGTGTGAACAATTTGGCATAATGTAGAAAACAGCTCTGAGTAGATTTCAAACTTTCATCCCAGCATAATGGTTGTAGGTCTTTTTCTATATATGCTCATTACTAAAGGAATCGTACAGCTTCGGATTATAAGTGGCCTCACACAAGATAATCGCAATAATGGTGCTATCACCATTATTGTGCTGATAATGATGCTGGAAACTGGGTTGCTCACATTGACCCTTCCAAATAAAACAGATTCCCCGCCCACATGCAGAAGTCGATAGGGGCAAAATCCCACTGTGGAATACATACTGAGAGGACAAAATGAGGAGTACATTAAAAATCACTGATTGATAATATTGATGTTTTCACATACCTGCAATAACTGCTAAGAGTTACACTGTGCCATATAGTTTGGCCTGCATGAACGACCTCATGAACTCATTTGCGTATCCCTCATTTTCAGACTCAATGTTGAAATGAAGTATGTAAAATGTGTATGTAAAATATGTATTACATTAGAAACAGCTGTTTTAAGGTTTACTTTAGAAATTACTTTATGTTTTAAGATCAGATACTTTTCTTGAAAGCTAACTGTAAAACAGGGACATTTATTTAAATTACTTTTTTAAATAACAAATTGACAAGTGGGGAATAGAAGATGAAGGAATTCCTTTAAAGTAAGTGTCACTTAGTTTTGATGGCCTAACATCTATCATGTACTAATCCAATGTCCCAAACTGTCTAATTAAAGAAACGGATTGACTGTCTGTGATGGGATTTCAGATTAGCTACTGCAGCAGAGTTTAGCAAACCTAGTGCTAGATGTGGTGTTTCCTTGGCAGGTCCAAACCTGGGTGAAGCACACCAGGGCTGCACAGTCCACTTGCCTCTGTTTGGGACAGCAGGTATCAGAGGGACTATGGATAAACAAAAGCTAGCTGGGTTCAGGCCTAGGAAGGCCCACTGCTACTGATGGCTTAAGAAATATGAAATAATATGAGATTGTTCTGTGTTTATGTAGATGGAGAAAGTATGAAATTCTAAGCTGTTTAATTTGTTGGCAGGTATGCTTTTTATTTGCAACTTGGAGAATGGACAGCGATGACAGAATTGTGCAGTGACTGAGATGCATTCCTGTCATGCCTCCCTGCAGCCCTTGTTCTGCCCAGACCATGTGTGCCACAAGGCCTTCGTGTAAATGACTGTTCCCAGCCATCAAAGGCACTGCAAGGAGTAAATTCTGGATGACCACAGCCTTCATAATTCAGCTAACACCAGAATGCTTTTGTTTTGCCCGATTTTCCTCATCTTTAACCAACAAAATTAGACAATATGAGACTGCAGAATATTGCTCGAAATGCAATAAAGTTCTTGTGCATCATGCATATTCTATTCAGTTTCTCTTGGCTTGAATCGTAAATAATTATTGTTGTCGCTCCAGCTTATAATCACAGTCAAACCAGCAAAGATGACGTGATTGTAGGGTTTAAGAAAGAGAACCCAGCTACTGAGTCAGATGCTGTATCAAAAGAAGCATTTGGTGACTGGGTTAAGATTTCTTCAGCTCATCTCTTGCACAGTAGCATACCTGCCATACACGGATGACAGTTCTTCTGTAAAAGGCATTTCAGCAGCCTCCATCTCCCAGCTAACTCTCAGATCTTTGCGTTGTCACGCTGATGACTAACCAGGCCAATTTTTCCCATCAGTCCACAGGTGGTTTCCCTCTCTTCCACACTCTCATGCTTCACATGACATTTTAGGTAATTTTTCTGCCTTTTCTTTTAGATGTTTGTCCTTTTAAAGTAGAGGCTTTTGCAGACAGCAGAGTTAATGCAAGCCAAATTTCACAGTGTCCCCCTAAATCTTGGGTTCACAAAGTGCATAATAGAAGCATCACTGCCTACTGTTTAACTGTCTCTGGCTCTTTGCCCTGTGGTTCAAGTTTTGTGACATTCAATGCAATTAATTAAAAGATGAGGTTATTATTTGTTAAGAGGGGACCTTTATTTTTTCCTTACCACTTATTTACAGAGGAAATGAAAATGGGGTCCCATCAATCAGGTAAAATAATTGCTTTTTAGACATCTGGCATTTGAAGTGAAGAGCCCCCACTTGTAATTCTGCACACATTCTGTCTGACATTAATACAGTTGCTAGAGATTGTCTATGGTGTTCAAAGAGACAAGGTATCCCTAGGGGCCTGCATTTGAAAATGCAGATCTTATCTTTGTTGTTCTGCTGTGTAGTCATTGCTTTTATCCAAGGGAACTTATGCCCATTTTACACAGCTGGATATTTTTATTAGAGCAATTCCGTTTAAGTACCTTGTTCAGGGATACGACAGCAGGGCCCATCATTACACTTGAACTAATAACCTTCAGAATACAAATTCCTGTTCACAATTAGCAACCCTTTCTGCTGTCATTTGAAGTAACAGCAAATACTGTTACTTCAAAAACAATTACACATTGACAGAACAAGTTATTACAGTCTCAGAACACAAAATATTTCCTGAATCATTGCTCGTTTGAGTGCCATAAAGAAAATGTGCAGGGGCCTACAAAATAAAATTTGTTCATAAAATAAGAAATTCTTAAACCTTACTCACACATTTATTAGAGTCCTTAGAAAGTTATCAAAAAGCAAATTATAGACTTTTGTAGCCTACTCACTTGCAAAGACTGGTTTAAAAAGCGAGGTGCAAAATGACAGCTTGTGGTTCAAGGTTTCCTCTCAAAATGCAGCTAGTTTATATGAATCTGTCATTTAGATAATAATGAGACAAGATGAATTTCATAATGGAGAGTGTGGAGGAGAAAAAATGCAACTTTTGTATAATTATGACACCATGTGTTAATTCCAGAATTCCATAGTATAAAGGGAATGAGTAACAAAATGATGTTCAGATTAAAAGATTATTTGATGAAACAGACTAGTGAAGTAATTTCTGGTGCAAAATACATTCCACTCCATGGAATCATGAGTCTTGGTTTCCTGACTGTTCAGATCGTCTCCAGCTGGATTCCATATAAATTTTATTAAAAAGAATTGAACGGAATTAAATAAATCTACAGTACTACACACATTAGTAATGTATTGATAATAACAGTTTAGTAATATAAGCTTTTTTTCCTTTCCCCTTAACCTGAACTGTCAAGTGCATCAGTTCACCAGTCCAACAGCACTCCCTTGGTATCCAAACTCTTTATATACAAATTTAAGCTATAATGGAAAATTACTACCTAAATATTTGTATTGGATATTGGAACTTTTGCTCTAATGGATTTTTATCCAAAGCTTATGCATAATAAAAAATGAAAACACAAATAAAAATCTAAACAAACAAATAAATGCTGTACAGTACCACACAGTGTACTGAGTTTTTTAAAAAATGATGTAAGTAATGTACACTGTTATAAATTTATGCAAAGTGAAAGTTTGAAATGTGCATTCATGTACTGGCATCTTATCAGCTGTTTCCACTAATTTCCTTGCTTCCTCATGAGTCTCATGCTGGCTTTGTCTGAATGTGTTAGCTGCCTCCGTCCTCCACGCAACAAACCGCAAAAGTCTCTTCTTCACTTCATCTGATGAATACCCAGTAAAACTTAATCTTTTTGAAGCTATATTTCTTTTTTAATAAACCTATTCATTTAAATGCTGGTGGCAGCACTAACGTGAAATGTCCTTTATTGCACATCCTGCACCACATGGTATAAACATGCAAATGAATGACAACATTAAGTGTTTTCTAATTAGGTAACTGGTGTTTACAGTGTTTATCATGGTGAAGTTATAGGTTTGTAGTTACATAGGTGTTTTTAGCTGGGCTGGTAGCACTTCTTCATAATCAAATTGATATGGAATCTGGCTGGAGCTGATTTAAACAGTCAGGTAAATAGGCATTCTGATACATTTTCAGGGACAATTTAGATTTGGATATCAAGGGATTACTGTACGTATGTACTAAATAGAACCACTTTAATGGTAAAACAGTTTTTTGATATCATAATGTATTATTACTTTTTACCTTTCCACCACTGCTGATCCAGGCAGCACTGGGTACCTCAGTTAGTAGTTATCTAATAGCTGATATTGTTTTTTCTCATGAACAAATTTAATGTAATTATATATTGACACTGTTTTTAATGGTGCTACTGATGCATATGTTTACCGAGTATCTTTTTTATTGACATGTCTGTTGTATAAATGATCATGAAGTATATGTACTATGTTCTACATTATTACATATAATAGGTTCATACTGTGTTTTTGTCAAATGCACTTGAACTGATTTTTTTAAAATAGACAATTAAGGCATTATTTGCCTGCAGTTGTTCATACTCTAGTACTTTGAAAACCATGCTATGTGAACATTAACAGTCAACGGACTCACAGAGTGACAGACAAGTAGATTTTCTGAATACCAGGAAATGTTTTCCATGAGTATCCACTTATGCACTAGGAAGACCAGCAAGGATAAAATCAAAGACGTTGCTTCTTTCTTTTACATCATTCACATTTAGGCCAAGAAAGTCATCAAAAAGCCCTAAGTTGTCATTTCTATGACAGCAGCGCACAGTGTGGCCACTGGAGGGAGCTCTCCTGGGCAAACGAAACGTGTACTTGAATTCTTATTCCCTAAAAGAAGAATTAGGCCAGAACATGAACCCTTTGACAACACCAGTCACAAGCTTCTCATTTTCAAAACAAGAAAATAAATTGAAAGATGCATAGAGGAGAGTTGAAATTGTTCTTAAGGTCCTGTGGCTCAGTCTTTTTTAGTTTGGATAATAACATTTTTCATCAGACATATTATTGCTAGTTTTTGACAGAGGTTCAGTCTCTAGCCACCTCCATTCAGACCCACCTCACCTTTTGTTTGTCTCCATCGAAACAGCACTACGCTCATTACAAAGTGTGTTTCCAGGTCTACTTTGAGGTATCCAACTCATGGCTCATCTTCAGTAGGTACTTGCTGCCGCTGGAGAAAACCCCACTTGTTCTATCTGGGCCTGCAGGGAGTCTGAAGGAGTGTTGCTGCTCAGACCTGACCTATAAACGTGCTGATCTATCCATGCGCCCAAGGCCAGCAGGAATGGAGCATAGCAGGGGGCAATAATGAGTTCCCAGAGCAGGGCTGCAGTCTCACTCCTGAATTGACCTTGAATCAAAGGCAAACATTGCTTAGGAACCATTATGCAGACTACAATACAGAAATGCCAGGAGGAACTTGAGACTTGAATCTATAAAACGCTTTGCAAAAATGTTGAGACCACCTGAAAGTGATCAGCATTAAATTCTAAATTATCCTTACATGTATTTTTCCAATTGGTATTTTTATTGGGAACTCATATTCTGTAACACTGAATTGTTAGAGCCAAAATACGTGATTTGTCTGCAGATATTTTAACTCTTTTGAGACTGATTTTTTTTAGGTGTCTCAGAAGGCTGAATATTTTTCAGTAAAAATAATTTTCTGAAAGTGGTAAAATATCTTTTTCACTCATGAAATCGTATCAACCAAGATAATATTTGAATAACATTTTTATGAAAAATTGTCTAAAATATACAGCCCTGTCCGGTTCTAGCTGGGTCCTTCCTCCAGCACCACAAAGGCACATCTGTCCCTTCTACATTACCCTTTTTATATTTATTTATTTCATATTTGATATTAATCATCATATTTACATTTTCTATCTCTTTATTTAGCTATCCATCCACCCATTATCATTAACTGCTTAGCTTCAGTAGGGTTACAGTAGTCCAGAGCCTATCCTGGAACCAGAGGGCGCTGGGCTATGAAACACCTCTTGGATGGGAAACCACTCCATTGCGGACCACACACACACAACAGGCAATTTTTTGAGTGACCAATTAACCTGAAACACGTGTTTAGATTGTGGGAGGAAACCCACGCAGACACAGGGAAAACACAATAACACAGACTGAGCTGGACTCAGACTTATGCCCAATCATCCCAGGTGCTGTGAGGGGACAGCGCTACCTGCTGAGCCACCATGCCATCTGCTTTTGTCTATATTTATCTTGTTTTTTATTAAGTGTTTTGAGCCCCACAGACCAGCAGGAACTTTATTTGATTCCAGCTGTTGTAGGAGGCAGTGCAACAATAAACAGGGGAAACAGTGAAGCAAGGCACACTAACCAGGTCATAGAGGAGCACCAAACAGGCTGGTTGAGTGCCACTTTCAAGCCACATATTAAAACTAAAAAAAAAAATACAAGCCTGACTGTACTGTCTATAACAGAAGCAAAACAACAGTATCACCAGTATAATACTTTTTGAAAACAGTGTTTCTTACCCATGCATCCAATTGCTTCCTCTAAGTGATATTATTCATTTCAGAATTTTGCCGTAAAAAGTCTCGACACAGTGTTATATTTTACTGTACTTGGTCATACAATTTATAAAAATAGAAAATGTCCATGTATTTAGTTATTTTCGTGTACAGTACTGTGCAAAAGTCTTAAGCACCTGTGGGAAAAACGCTATAAAGCGAGGATGGCTCCAAAAATAATGCCATGAATACTTATTAATCAATAAACCTTCTAAAAAGTGCAGTAGACAAAAAAAACCTCAATCAGATCGATATTTGGTGGGACCACCCTTTGCCTTTAAAACAGCATCAATTCTCTTATGCAAACTTGCATGCAGTTTAAGGTAGAGGTTGGTAGGTTCTTCCAAACATGTTGAGGAACTGGCCACAGTTCTTCTGCAGACTTTGACTGTCTCTGCATGTCCTTCTAGACTGACTTGATCATGTTGAGATCAGGGCTCTGTGGGGACCATGCCATCTGTTGCAGGATTCTTTCTTTTTGCTGAAGATAGTTGTGTATGACTGAGATTGGGTGTTTGAGGTTCATTCTCAGGCTGCAGAATGAGTTTGGGACCAATCAGAAACCTCCCTGATGGTGGATAAGAATCCACCTGTACTTCTCAACAGACATTCAAGTTGCATGACTAAGACTTTTGCACAGTACTGTACGTTGTGTTCTGTCTTATGTACAGTTTTAAAACATTATTTTTGTATATTTTACACAATTTTTTATTCAAACATTTTTCAAACATTATCTTGCATTGTCTTTTAACAGTTTCATGAGTAAAAAGGATATTTTACCACTTTTAGAAAATTATTTTTACTGAAAAATATTCAGCCTTCTGAGACACCTACAAAAAATTCGGCCTCGAAAGAGTTAAAATTTCTGCAAACAAATCACTTATTTTGACTCTGACAATTCAGTGTTACAGTATATGAGTTTACAATAAAAATTCTGATTGGAAAAATACATATATTATTTTTAATCCAGGCAATGTTGATAACTTTCAAGTGGTCTGAATATTTTTGCAAGTCACTGTAAAGCCTTTGCTGCTCCAGAGCTGAGAAATATTTCAGGAAGGCTCACCAGGGGGAATGGCAAAGAAAACACACTTCCCATACTTAATGTGGAGATCAAAAGGTTACCAACTACCTAGTCAGAAAAGTACAAGGATTGTGTTTTTCAAATGCAGGCAATACTTATGGATTAGTATTGAAATTCCTTGCTATTTGCTATGACTATTTTGGGTATTTTCCCATACAATAGCCATACAAGAAATGGAAAACTGAGACTTTTTTGTTGTGCCACTGGCCTTAAAAAGGTGTTCTGTTCTGACTGGGGGGACATGATATCAGTCATTGTAACCTGAAGCCTCTGGCCTCATTTGATATAACAATGACTAAAGAAACTTCTGTGAAGATGACCTGATTCAGACTTTACCCACAGAGCAGCCTATTTTGGAGCAATACTGTCAGAATTGTTCCCTGCTGGTTAACCCCAAATGAACAATAGCCCGGATGTGGGAAGCAAATATCAGTTTATGAATAAAAAATTTATTATACAAAGACTCTGCTTACACTTGACAAGGCAAAGTTGGACAGGTCATGACAAACATCTTTGAAGTACCCAATTCCACAAAAGAAAGTTTAAAACTTCTTTTGCACTCTCTGTCTTGTTCTGGTGCCAAGCATCAGGAATAGAGTCCATTTTAAAGTCCACTGGAAGGCGGTTCATACCCCTTGCTGGCTTACTTTGTGACAAAAGAGGGGGTAGCACAGGGTTTGCTGAAAACACTGAAAGCAGGAGAATGGAAGTTAGTGGGCTTTTATACACAATGTACATGACTGACAGCTAGGTAAAGCCAGGGTTATGGCCTACTCACTCCCTCCAAAAATGTCTTTTTTACAAAACTCCAATTAATTTACTTGAAAGTTTTGGTATGAAGGTATTAAAGAAAGTCCATACACTCCATGCCAAAAGAATGTAATATGGATATTTATGGGAAATAAAGGCAGTGTAAAACACCACACAGGCTCTCTTTTTGGGTTAAATTTATGATAAGTCTATAGCAAACACTAAGTTTTAAAATAGCAGTGATATCCAGATGATACTAAAGGCAAGCAAGCCCTCATACAGTCACCAAAAAGTGATACAGGTCATGAACCAACAAACCAGTCTCTAAATTTGCACTTGCCTCATTGTGCCATGTTGAGCTGGAAAACATCTGGGCAGAAAGAAATACTGGCAAACCCAGCAAGAGGGCCAGCAATTGTCGTGTTTTTTTGATGTCCTGCTCTGTTCGTTTTCTTTGCTATAAGTTGGTTTTCAGTCTCTCAGTCCCCCTTAATGTGGTTCCGTAAACACGTTTCATTGTCACCTATATGAATGCCTCTGAGAGAACTATTAAAATGTTGTGCATTTCCAAACTTCTTTAACTAACGTGCATTTAAATCACTGCCCACTTTACTGAAAGGAACATATTGTCTGGGTTATTAAATATCACTAGTTCATTTTTTGTGCCTTTCTTGTTTTTTCTTTGGGCCAAGATTTTGGTGGCAAATATTTTTAAATGAATCTCTTTCCTCTTGGTCAAGCATCAGGTCTGCTTATTTTAGTACAGTGTCATTGCATAATTCTTCAAAACATAAAAATGTATTATTTTAGTACACCCAGATAATACCGGCCTGTTATGTTTGGTTGGCCTCTTAAAAAGAATGCTTTTTAAACAGAGTCAACCATGTATGACACAGATGCCCCACAAGGAAGTAGTAACAAGTGGTTAGTAGTACCGAGTAGCGAAAAAATACAGTCTTTAAAATACTTAGTACCAGCTAGAAAGCAAACATGAAATAAGCTAAACAATAAGAAGTCGCTTACTTTACCACAAGCCAGTTTTTTTTTTTTTTTTAAGAAAATGTCATCAAATGTACTGTACTTGATGTAGTCAAAATAGCTAAGGTTAAGGTATAACTCTTGAATTTTAATAAGCTAGAGCCTGGATGCCTTCAAACAAAGAGTAGCTTCAACTTACAGGCACCAACTGTACACACAACCGCACTGGGCAAACATGGATTTGCATGACATCTGTCAGTTAGTCCGGGTTTTATAGTAATGTTTTTGTTCATTGATATCATTCAAAGAAAATCAATGCAAATCGCCTACGTCATGAAAAGTACATATGATCCTCAACAACGAAGCGCGCTTATTACCTCCATATATTACTGGAATATTATTGTTATTTTAGATTATTGTTGGACTCCCAGAAAGAAAATACTTTAACTCATCTCTTCAATATGCATGTATTATTCATCTGTGTTTGTATTTGCTTCCTATTTGCCGTGCAGATTTTTGAGGAAAATGAGGAATAAACGTGTAACATGGCTGTAATATATGAATGTGACTGCAAAGTTGGCAAAAGAAATAATTGGGCCAGTGCGCTATGAAGTGTCACTGCGGAAATTAAACGCATTATGCAAATGAGCTGTATATTGTGTGTCAGGCGCTGTGCGTGGGAAGTAATAAAATTCGTCCCTTTTGTGTGAAACACTCAGAAAAACTAGAGGTGAAGTCTTAATATAACATCTAGCGAGATAATGTCTCCTCAGAACGCGGCTGGCGAGATGCGGCGTTACGGAGCGCCAAATGAAAAGACGGTTGTTGCACATTTTATATACCGTGAATTCACTCTTTCTGAAGTACTGCGCATCGTTGAGAATGTAACCCTGCTAATATCTTTTAGTAATAACTCAGAAAAACTGAGCTGGGAGTGTAAAAATGGTTGCAGCGCCCGCCTTGACAATATCCTATCAAAGTATCACAACTTTGTTTTTTCTTTCACCACTGAACAGACACGTTTGTACAACATTCAGGAGTGCAGACTAATATTTTTCATGTCTGTGCGAATTAATTTCAAGCAATCATTTTGTCCAAATTTCTAACAACTTTTCACGGACTTTTAAGTTTCTCACTTACTTCTCGGGTCACTTTTTTTTGTGGGCCTGGGGCTTAACTAAAAAATTTTTACAAGTTATGGAGCAGGAGGTGACAGAAGAGGGTGCGCTTTAACATTTGTGCTTCCTTTTTGCACTTTTTTGGGTACGAACCCACTCGAAAATCCTTAAGATTCATTTTATTCTCGTCTCGCGCCTCTTACTGGCTTTCTGCTGGGGCGTGTAGGTGAGGCGCGCTGAAGCCGCAGCGCCGCGTGTCCGCGTGCGACCCCGCGCGCGTGCGCGCGCGCTCCGCGCTTCCTTCCCAGAGTTGCGGACACGACTTCAAGCAGTCGAAGTGCGCGCTCCCGCACGTGTCGTCGGGCGCACCGTGTCACTCTGCTGACTCGCCAGTCTTACTCCTGCTCAGTTTTTATTTTACCTTTGCTTTTTTTGTCTCTCACGAGAACAATGAGCTTTTCGGGATCCTAAAGTAGCCCGCAGAATAATCTTCTTAGCAGGTAAGAAACAGTTCTGTGTCGTCTAACTGGTCGCGTGAAGCTTTCTTTTTCACCTTTCCTTTCCTTTCCATGCCCGAGAACGGCCACCTGTCGAGACTAGGCGGCCCTTGCGCTTTCATAAACGCACATCACTGCGAAACACATTATGCTGCCCGGATAAATGTCATGACACGTTGCGTTCTTCTCTTCATTTTCGATACGATGCCAAGCATTGATGTTGTCTGGTCCAAAGTTTGTTGCAAAGTAAAATGCGTGGTAATATTAGTTTGAAGGAGTGCCTGGCCTGTTGGCGGGGTGTCCCGATCCGCTCAGGTTAACGCACTTTTACACTGTTCTGCACGTGCACATTCTGGTTGTCCTTATTTTTATTTCTGGTGGTTTGACGACCATGTCCAGCAGTTTAACCAACTTTCCAGGGAGCATGAAGTGCCGTAAGGGGTCTTTGGGGGGGTGCACCGAAACACTGTATCACGGTAATAAATGTAATAATGTATAGTGTGATAAAAATACATTGTGTAATATTGTTATTATGAAATAAGCAAATAATCTGCCATCATAAATTATGTGTCTCGGTTCTGGAGGTAAGGAGATTGAGGGATACGAACGGAAGCCTTGTTTTATATATTTAAATTTTATATTAAAGATGTGAACCGTTTTTCAGACGTTAGAATGAGCCGCACAGTAACATTAAACCTAGAAAATAAAAAAAACAAACGTCGCAATCATTTTAGTTTCTGTTCGGTGCACATATCTCATATGTACTTATAATGGTTTACAGCAATGACGTTTTTGTCCTTTTGAATTTCCATCTTCCAATGAAAATTTGACAGTGGATTTGTGGAAAAAACTTAAACGGGTTTTAAACAGGAGGCTTTTGCTGTTGGTGAGACTCATTTTCAGGTCAGTTACACCTGCTTTTTAAGTTTCTGAGCTTCATCAGACTTAATCTGAATAATTTGCCCAACTCACCCTTATCACAAATTTAATCGTTAGTTATATACGTTCACGGGGTAGATTTGTAGAGTAGATGACACATCGGTCAGACAAGGAGGCAGGAGATAAAGAGCAGTTGACTGATGTAATCTTTTTTTTGGCCAATTCTTTACTGTGAAGTTACGTGTTTTGTGTTCTGAATTGCAGGCCAAAAAATTCTGTTAAAATGCATAATTGTTGCACTGTATACCTCAACCGTTCAAATAGCACCTGTACTGAGTGAAAGAAAAGGTTTAGTGTGTAATTGCACTTAGAACATATCAAAGAGAAATGTAAGTCAGTATACCCAACCAAGTACAAGTACTGGAGTACTGGACTTGCTTTAATCTGCTTTATGAAATATAAATTTTGTACAAAAGTACAGCGTGCTTGTGGCTTGTGTCACATAACATAACATAACATAGTAAGTAGATAAGTAGCACCTAGTTACCAATATATAATTAATATTTTTCTAAATACTGCTTTTTTCATCAAAAGCAGTGCTGGTTAGTGCAAGTTATGGACAGTGTACTTTGTATATACATTTATTAAAGGCCTTCCATGCATTGAAATTACTGTATCTCTGCACATTAGGCATATGGTACCGGTGCCAATGTTTCTGTCTTTATGAATAAATTCAGCACCGATACAAATGTCCTCACTGCAGATGTACCCATAGATGTCTCTATGGAGTGGTTTGAGTCGATTAGGCCCAGTCAGTCCCTGGTCGATGGAACTGGTTTTTGACTGAAATAAAGATACTAGGACATTGTGCCTACAGCATTATAGATCTGTGAAATGATCAAAATACACATAAAGTGCTTCACCAAGGTCACTATACACCATTACATTTCTGAACTGTGTATTTATACAATATATTACAAATGAGCCACGTTATACAGTGATTCATAAAACAAGTATTACAGGTTATTCTTGATGGAGCATTTAACTGAATTCCAGTAAACCTTTAAAAAAAATAACAGCCTTTTCAAAGGAGTCCTGTCCTGTCTTTACAATACTTAATATATCATTAATGAACCATAATCTGCAGTAAATGTTAAAGATAAGGATGTTTATAATTTACGGATGCTTGGGATTTTTGGCTTGCAAGTTATCCTCGTCCTTCACATGCTTTTATTAAGTGATTTTAAGGAAGTCCTAAGGAAACCTTTGCTAATTTTTTTTCCCCATGCAATTATTGTGTTTTACCAGTAAACTTAGAACAGTTCTAAAAGTTTATCCCATTTCAGTAGCCAGCAGTATGTAGCTATGGATACATACTTGTAACCTTAAGGGTTTCAAATCAAGATGTGTGGGGGTCACAATAGAAAAGCTTGAGGAAGATCATTGGCCTAAATACCTGCAATTAAAAATTCCAGCTGTATAAATGAAGACTGAATGTTTCTGTTAATAAAAATTACAGCTGAGGGATAAAGTAATTGATGTCCTTTGATGGCCTTTGGATACCTCTGAGGACCCCAGGTTGGAATATAAAGCAGGACACTGGCACAGGACCCTTGGGTCAGGTGTATCTACAGATGGACAAGAAGCAGATGACTGGAGGAAAGGAGTACCTAAGCCAGCATCATGCCTACAGTTAAAAAGGGAAGTGAGTGCACACCTCCCCACTTGCACCTAAATATAGAGCACAGCTGTGGTCATGCCAGCACATTTCCGTCTTATCAGCCCATCCCCTCTCCATGACAGAGAGCAGCAGTCCCTTTGATGCTGAGGATCTTTAGCAAAATGCAGTCCAGACACTCACACAGGAAAAGAAGCCTTACTGCCTGCTGAAAAAAAATGTCCACTTATGTCCTGTCAACAAACAATGGCTTGAAGTGTAGATTCAAATTTCATGCTTATTTTGATCATCTAGGTAGCTAATAAAGGCACTAGGACAGGGGCGGGCGAATTAAATTCCCATTGCAGCATCTTCCTCTCATACAAGATACACTGGGTTGAATTCCAGGTTGTGCTGCACAGTTAAATTATAAATTGGAATGGTTTGGCTTGTTTCTTGTTCGGCAAAATTCTTCAATACACGGGAACATTTCTGTGATTTACATCTGGAGCTAAAACGTGAATTGAAGCTATAGCCGAGGCAGAGCTGCACCAGGCCAGTGGGGATATCAGTGATACTGGATGGTGACAGTGTGGCCATTGTAAGTGCAGAGGGGATGTGGTATTCATTTACAAGGTAGGTTTTCATTTGTTGAATCTGCCCCAGAAAACAACAGGTGCTTTGTCCAGCGAACATGGACAACAGATTTCTTTGCTGAAAGAATGCTCCTGCAGTCAAATGTGGAATAGGCATACCATGCATTCTGTACTGTTAGCACGGTTCATTAATTCTAATTAAAAGACATTTTGCAAAGTCACGTATGGATGCCGACAGCTCAGTGTCGCTGTACTTTTTAGTAGCCAGTCCTTCAATTGATGGATTTTTTTTTCCTACACAAATTGTAACAAAACCCAAGAAATGAAGTGGAAGTCTGGCTGCAGTGTCTTGGGAAGGGGTAACAGCGAAGTCCTGCTGATGTCAAAGAATGATGGTGGGCTTGTCAAACTGACTCAAAGTGTGGGGTTTAACTGCCGTGGCTGAGGGTCCCCTCGCTGAGATGTGCGGCAGGCATCTCACCCTTCAATCCTCGCCGATGTTTCAGTAAAAAAAGTGCCTCAAAAGCCTTCTTTTCCTGTTCAAATCCCCATACTGGCTGGTTTGCATCTTTTGTGATAAGTTTCTTGTGCAAGTCATTCAGTTTAATTTTGGTTCCGCACCCATAAGCTCAGCCATAAATTGTCACTTTAAAAACTGCATATTTTACAGACATAAATTCTGAAGACTGTACAAGGTTTTGGCTTAGTTTCAAAAGCACAACTTGCTGTGAAACCTTTCTTACTCCCCATAAACACATGACGCGAACATGCAAATTGGTGATACCTTGAAGGCAGGCTGACAAAATGAGTAGTGACACTGTGGAACTTTCCGGAGCAATTAGACAACGCTATACTTGTGAGATTGAGGCAGAAGATTTGTCATGCATGATCTTTCTGCTTTTACTCTTACTTCACTTACTTGTTCTTTTGGGTAGTGTTTTAATGCATGGGCATGTTTAATCTGTGACACATTTCACTGTTTGGCTCAGATTCCAGTGCTTGGCAGTAGTCCACTAATTTTTGTTTGATTGTCTCATTATTTACAATATTTTTGTTTCTTTTGATTAACCACAGTTTGGTTACCAGAACATTTTATGAAGATTTAGCAGCATTTTACCATTTAAATGGCAGTAGGTTCAGGTTATGGGATTGTTATTTATGAATCAACTATTTGATCTAGATGGACAGCAGAGGGACAAACAACCTGCTTATTTAAGACTTAATTTCAGTGTTTCAGCCAAGTCAATATCTCTGTTTTACACTATCATTGAGAGCAGTTTTAAAAAAGGAGAACAGAATATGTTTGGCTGCTGTATTAGCACTTCTGCAGACTCCTGTGAAAAAATTCTGAGAACAACTAATGTTTCACTTGGCACTTGGTGTATAGCATTGTGTAACTTGCTGCATGTTGCCTGTATAAACATGAATACTCTTGGAATGATTGACTGACAGAGAGATGAATGAAAGATAAATCCGCTGTCTGTGAACTATATAGGTATTACAGGTACCCAAATTCTGGCAGCAGGTAGCTGTGGGAAGAGAATTCTCTGACTCCATTTGGAGAAATATGATACGATTTCAATATCTTTGGAGATCAGACTGTAAGAGTGAACTTTATGCAGTGGGAAATTCACTGGTAGAGGACCAGTCCTGGTGGGGCTCAGGTACAGCCATAAGTGAGGTAAAAGGAGTGTCAATGTAGAAAAACAGATGGCAGCAGAAAGCAGCCAGAACCTCATATAAGGCAGAAATCAGATTTTACAGTTGTACCTTGCTGAAATACTTTTGTTTTCATTTTGGATAAGGTTAGTGGATCATACAGAGTTTGGCTAAAAGATTTCTGTGCAGCTACATAAACGAGATGAAAGGTGGTTGTAGACCTTCAGACTCACCTAGCTCTGCCGTGGCTATTGCCACTTCCACCTGACTACTCTGCTAAAAGCCATGGTATCATTCCTCCAGCAGACCCAGAGTCTCCACCAGAGTCACAGTGTTCCCAAAAACCAGAATTAGCCTGGACTAAAAATGTAAAACTGTGGACCAGATACTATTTGTTTTTAGCTATTTTTAAAATGTCATTGAAAATTAATCTAGTAAATGATGTTTCTCCTACTAGTTTAAATACAGGCCACCAGGGTTAGGAAGAATTAGTGACGTTCACGTTTAAATTTAGAGTGGAAATGCTTGTTGTTCCTTCTTTTAATAAACCACTTTTACTTAGTCGTAAATGTGTTATTTTTAATATCTGGGCCATTTTTAAGATGAAAATTTTAAAATTTTATTCTGAATAAATGAGTTTCAAGAGCTGACCCAAAAACTAGGAAGTTTAACCTAAATTAGTTGGGTGAAAATCTTCATACTACATACCGAATTGAAAAACTATAAGTTATGTAAATTACCTTTGATAAAAAAAGTGTTGTGGCCGTTGGATACAGTACCCATTATTCATATTCAAAGTCTTAAACTTAAAATGATAAAGTATTTTTAAAAAGCGCTATGGACTCCTACACTGTGCAGTAAATCACATAAAGTTGTTACACACATAGAGTATTGTGTGAAGGCATTGCTGAATCCTTTTTCACAGCCCTTTGGCTCTGTCCTGCTGTCATCAGCTGAAACGGCACCATGTACCTGAAGGCAGGCTGGAGCCCTTGGCTTTGCTGCAGTGGCGTCTCACCCTTACACAAAAACAGCCGGCTGTTCCTTTGAACTCACAAATAGCAGGAGCACAGCTGCAGCTGATTGGCTGGAGACATTCGACTGGTTTGTGGTTGTTCTATAATCAGATCGGGCCGACAAGAGAATGTGACGGGGGCTTCCGCTTTTTCAACTCTGGGCTGTTCTGAAGTCACTCAGAATCAGTCAGTTCCAAGCCCCAGCTGAGGTGTGTGTTTGTGTTCCCGTGTGACAAGGCAGGGGTTGCTGGAGAAGGCTGCCCCGAGAGAATTTAATAGGATGGAGTTGAGCCCTGTCTGGACCATGCTGTCACCATGCAGAGAAGTGTGCTTGGCAGGGTAAATACCAGGTCACGTGGGGTTAAATCTGTCAGTGTGAGCTGAGCGTGCCAACTTCATCACTGACATGGCACAGAGCAGTTACGAAAAAAATATGGAGGAATGTTATTACCCAGAGCTTGATTTTAAAACAAAGTACTGTTTCTTTAGTATTCTTCTCTAGTATGTGCAGGAACAAACCCTTCTTGTGCTTTTTTGAAATTCTTTGGTTCAGCTTTTCATTGTGAAATTTTGATTTTGCTTGCCCTGAAGGATGCTGCGGGTTGCTGCTGTGCAGTGTCTGTGAGTGAGAACCGGACATCTGTTAGCGAAATGAGGAAGTGAGGAGAGCGCTGCCAGTCACTTATTCCAAAAAAAGGGGGCCAGAGGGCTTTGGCCTTGGGGTTGTGTGTTCGTCAGCTTCACTGGTGTGGCCATGGCTACCAAATTACTCAAGGCACTGGCTCTTTGAATGGCAAGCATTTTTTTGTCTACATGCTGAAACCCACTCATTGTTCGCAGCAGCTTTGATTGCCATACAATCTGTTTCTTTACATACTTTCAAAGTACAATGTGTTGGCAGTATACTAGAAAGGGAATTTTGCTTGTTGCGGGACATTTTTAAGCAGCAGATGAAATACCGTATGTCAGTACTATCTGTAAATAGAAGGAAATAGCTGTGATATTCAGATATTCATTCATTTTAAAAGTTTCCATTTTGCAATTTCCTTTTTGTATCCTCCTCCAGCACATTTTCAATTCTTCTGGCATATTGATCATGCTATAAGGGTATTTTTTCCTGCGTTGTCCTTCGTACAATGTATTTTTCATCGTGACAATTTTCAACTCATCTCACAATCGTTTTATTTGGGGAGTGTAGTTTGCAGTGCATTCGTTTCCACCTTTGAGTTTCAGGGTATCTGTTAGGCACCTGGTACCTTTGATTTTAGTGTGTTCTTTTTACATGAATCTGATGTAAAAAAAAATTCAGGTTTGACTACAAAAAGTTTTTACAACTTCACAATAGGAACAGGTTTTCTACATCTTAGACATTTTATGTCATGTCAACTTCTAATACAACCGCAAAAACAATGTATTTCAGAAGTTCTTAAATTTAGTAATGTATGGTAAAAATACTTTGTACTCCAAAATCTTCAGTAGTCATCATTCTATGTTAGGAAACGTTACAGTTATTTCACGTGCAGTTTTGAAAGAAAAGAAACCCAATAAAATCTATCATTTGTTTCTTAACTGCACCAAAACAGCATGTAAGATATATATACAAATTCCAGCATCAAAATATATAACTAATCAGATACACTGTGAGTATGTTGTGGGATGGAGGTGGCCACGTGGGCAGAACAGAGGCCAAGGACAGCACTTTTTCCCAAACAAAGAGACAAAACAGAAACACCCAAAACCAACAAAAACAAATGGCCACTGCAAAAGGCAACAGTATTAAACTACTGAAAGCACCCCTGGCCCCTGCCCCACTCTCTCCCCAAGTCTCTCTTCATGACCTCAGACCAGCTGCTGGTCTTCCTTATTCTGCCAGGACAGGGGCAGGCAGCTGTCCATCAATAGACCCACCCTGTGCCATGACCTCACCTCCCAGGGGCTTACAGTGGTATATCAGAATATGATTAGAATTTAGAAATTATTACCACAAGGATTTGAAAGTTTTCTGATGTTGAAAGGTTGTAATGAAATGTCACATAAAAAAAAGAAATGGACTTAATTGCTGCAGAACTCAGCATGTAAAGACTTCGGAGTATGATTTCTCAAAAAAAGAAGATGACTGTTTGTAATATGATTACTGGAAATTAAGTTCTTTCTTCCATTTAGTGATTAGTTATTAACCGTTTTTGTTGATGTGTATGTGAGTTCAGTTTGCAACTGTGAAGCTTTCATCGTAATTCCAATTGGACACAGAGCATTACCATTTAAGATTATTGCTTCACCATCTTTGATGTAAAAGGGTGCTCTTGAAACCTGGACATGGAGCTTCCTCCCTGGAAGGCTCAGAGTGCTAAAAGAAGAATAATGGAAGACATGCAATGTGCAGTTTAAGTGATAACTGTGACACGTACGTTTGGAAGAAGCGTTAAACAAATGTGGGAAAGGCCGAGCTTGGATGCTGCCCTGTTGCTCTCAGCCTTTCACAGGCTGAAGTTGCCTGCACAGGACTACAGGGTACAAGACCAAAGTGAATGAAGGAAGGCCATTGGAAGCTCTCCCTGGCAGCCTCCTCATTCAGCGAGGCCCAGACACCTTGTATTTTTCTCTGTGATCACAGCCAAAAAAAGGTGAAGCCCTTCCCCCATGCTCTCAGTTTTCTAGTCTCTGACTCACATACCCCAAAGTTTACAGAGCCCACAGGGGTATGCCCAAATCTGTGCATGTTCGTACAGCTTCAGACTAGCCAGATAGAGTTATTGCTAAATCTGGGGAACATTTGCGGTATGTGTCATCAAACTTTGTTTTTTTTTTCCATTGTTTTACTCTTAGTTTAGCTGTAGCAGCATTGATATTCTACTGTAAATAATACAGCAGTATATGAGGACAGCAACAAGTAGTGCTGTAGTCATGGGAGGGGCAGCAAATGCCTGTTAAGACTGGGGCATAACTGTGCCAAAATATATTGTTTTATAAATGGGCAAAATGGTAAGTCAGTTTGGATCAGTCGCAAATTTTGTAAAACGTGTATAGCAACAATTTACTAGTAAATAATTAACAGATAATAACTTGGCATTATGTCACCTGTACTTAAACACTTTGTTTGCTTGCACTATTTAACTTTTGTTGGGATAGGTGTTTCTTCTCCTTTGACACAGGAATGAGAAAATGGCACTGACATTTAACAGGGTGCAAGAATAAAACGTCAATCCCATGCCCTGTGGAAGGATGGAAAGGGCAGAGGTCCATTTACAAAAGGCCATCAGATCAATATGCATCAGGTGAAAGCAGAGGAAGATAAAAGATAAAACCCTTATGCAAAGACCTGTGCAGGAGCCAGGCTGAAATCAGATAGGATTTCATTTGCAAAGCTGTGTTAAGCACCAATGGGACAAAGCAGGGATTGTGCAGGTGAACATGATGAAGGGTTGTGGGTGGGCTTCTGGTCACTCAAGAGAATATGCAAAGGATTGTGGGTTAGCTATTTAACGACTATTTGTGACAAGTAGAATTTGTATGTTTTGACTGACTTTAATGTGGAAAATGTGTTGTAGCATATACTCTGTAACAGAGAATCTCAGTATTTTTTAATGTATTTTTTCTAACGCGGAGCTTTGCAAGGTTTGCACTCACTTCAGCCAATGTGTATTAAGGCAGCACCACCATTGCTTTGTTCATAAACCCAGACACAGTCTGCTGAGAGCATTCTGAGGTCAAAAGAGATGAAATAAAGCGGGTTTTCAAAGCCAGATGCTCCTCAGGTTGCTCAGTATGCTCATGTAAAAAAGCTGTAGGGCCTCAGGATTCTCTGATCCAGGTAACCTACATTCCACGATTGCTTTTTTTATGCTTTGTGGGCTACTTTTGAAGAACATTAATAGTGAAGTCCCTTCTTCAAATTGCTTTCTTCTGTCATGGTCGTGGACTAAATTCCTCGCTATGGCTCCTCTACTATTCTTCCTGCAGCACCTAGTATGCTCTTTCCACTCCCACCCCCCACTCACTCATTTTCTCCTTTCACTACTTCCCCTTTCCTCTTCCTTCATTCTAAATCAGTAATTACACTCAAGCCTTACTTGCATGTAGCTGCTCTACAATATGTTTGCAAGGCAGCAAGAATTAATTCAACTAACAAAAAAGTGTGACAGATAATAGTGTTGGCTACGCTGTATTGATCGGGTAGGTAAGCGTTAATTAGTAAAAAAATAGGAAGAACTCGATGGCGAACTTGTCATGGCCACTGTTTCAATGGGAGTGTGTGTTGTCATGATTAACGCATTTTAACCTAAGGCAAAGGCCTTTAACATACATGCTAACTGAAATGTGCGTCATAAGGGGACCCTTGTTTCATTTCTTTCCGCTGGAAGGTTTGCTGAGCGTTGCCAGAATTGCAACCTCTTGCGGTTCGCCCTGCAGCGTAATATCGGGGCAGCCGACGCTCACACTGTTTCCTGCTTCTTGTCCCTCCCCCACCATCTCTCGCAGAGCGAGACGGCTGCGTGCTCTGGTGCCGATGGAGACAACAGAGGGCAGCAACGGGGACCCGGCACGGGATGATGATGAGACACTCTGGGAGAACGTGGAGAGCAACCGCTACATCCTCAGCCGTTACATCAACCCCAACAAGCTGACGCCGTATCTCCGCCAGTGCAAGGTCATTGATGAGCAAGATGAGGATGAGGTGCTGCACTCCTATATGCTGCAGTCTAGGGTCAACCGCGCAGGTATGCCCTCACCCGTTGTCGTGGTTCTGCCTGAAATGCGGTGCTCATGTGTGTGGTTACATGCCTCTTTGTGCACTGATGGCTGCATTGTTCAGCAGACAGAACTGGCTAAACAGCACTTTAAAAGCAAATTATGTGCAGAAAACAATTACATGCAAATTGGCCCATTAATCAGTTACTGGATTTACCGTGGCCCTCCATTTTTTTAATCTGATGTTGAATGAAAGCTTTTAAATTCATAAGTTATTAGTAGAGTTTAGTGCTAGTCCATAGGATATATATTTCTCTGTGCTGTAGTTTCTCCTTCTTTTTAAGACCTTGATCGGTCTAGTTTATTTATGCCTTCAGTTTTAATGGGGGACATTTTTCATTTCATGGTTCAAACAATGGTTTAACAGCAAATAGTTTAAGTGTGAACACAGGGGCTAAATCACATGAATGGCAGCAAGCAGCAACGAAAGAAATGTAAGAACTAAACGTATGTGAGATTGCGTTTATGTAGCTTTTTTACTAAAATTAAGATATTAATAGAGAACATTGCAACGTATAGCATGTCTAGCTAAAAAAAGTTTTAAAATTGAATTATTGAATTATTCTTATACTTGTCAAGATAGTAATAGTGTTGATGGATTCAGTCATTCTCTTTCATGAACACTGCATTCAAAATTGGCAAAATTATTGCAAATAAATTGTTACGTTTAGTGTACAAACACAATGGAAGACACGATTGACTGAATCAGCGTTGAATAAGCGTGAGCACTAATGTCCCAAAGAATATTTTCAGAGGCAAAAAGACGGGAGAACTGAAGAAGCCATGTTGCCAAAACATGTCCGCACATTGATAAAATAATTGTTAAAATACACAATTTGGTTCACTAAGCTTATGTAGACCCATCTTTTTGCCTCTGCAGATATTTATACCTAATAAAGACCTAACAATACATATCCACTTACTCTGAAAACTCCAAGAACAATGGAAAAGACTTTAGCCAATTACAGTGAAAAACAACAAATGCAGAGGTGTGTCTCTCAAGTGCATCCTCACAGGTAGACACTGGACTAATGATGGCGACAATAATAGTAATGATTTCTTTTCTCCTGTTTCTTGCAGGCCGGCTGCTGGACATCTTACACACTAAAGGCCAACGGGGCTATGTGGTGTTCCTGGAGAGCCTGGAGTTCTACTACCCCGACCTCTATAAGCTGGTCACAGGGAAGGAACCAACAAGAAGATTCTCCACTATCGTGGGTAAGATATGCCTTCCTGATGTAAACTTCCTTTTAGCCGTGGTCCTGATCAAAAACCCACTGGACTGATTTTGTGTTCATTTAGGTCATTATCAACTGTCAACAAAAGCATTTTTTTTGCTTTTTTCTACCAAACATTGATACATATTACATTTCAGTGCCATGGGTTGTACTTCTACTTTTTCTCTAGGCTAAAATTCAAATTTTCTAACTTTGTGTATTACGTTTCACATACCCCTTGCACACCAAGGGTATATATCATGTAATTTTTTTCCTCAAGTGTCACATACTTCAGGGAGGTCAGCACAGGAGGAGGCTGCAGTCACTTACAGTGGGCAGAGTCTGTTTTTCAGTGGAGGAGGGCCATGAGGGCTTGACGCAATTCCTGATGAATGAGGTGATCAAGCTCCAGCAACAGGCCAAGGCCAAGGACTTGCAGCGCGTGGACATTCTGGGTAAACAACGCACGCTTGAAGATGAGCACAAGAAGCTGCGGCTGGCCAACCAGGAGCTGCTCGCCTTCCAGGATCGCTACAACAAGATGAAGGAGGAGCGCAACCACTGCCACGATGAGCTCAGTAAGGTGAAGGACGACAACTACAACCTAGCCATGCGTCTGGCACAGCTGAGTGAGGAGAAGAATATGGCTGTGATGAGGAGTCGAGACCTGCAGCTGGAGGTCAGTGGGACCAGTATCTCTGGTGCTAAAGGCACAGTGTTGGGTACATTTACTATGCATGGTCCAGTTTAGTGTGGTTAGCTTCTTCAGTTTCTAGTTCATTACTGCTGTTGTCTAGTTTTTTAACAGTGTGGCACTTTAAACCTAAATTAAATTACAATGATTTGCATTATTCTGAGTTTGTACAGTATGGAACTGGACATTTGGTTTAAGAAGAAATATTTTACATTTCTTGGAAGTAAAACTTCAGGACTGCTTTAGTCCAAGCCTTCAGTCTTATGCTGCCTAGAGCAAAAGAAAACCTTTTTGTCCAGATTGACCAGCTGAAGCACAAGCTGAACAAGGTGGAAGAAGAGTGCAAAATGGAGCGTAAGCAGTCCCTGAAGCTGAAGAACGACATTGAAAATCGACCTCGCAAGGAGCAGATTATTGAATTGGAGCGGGAGAATGAGGTCCTGAGGTTGAAGCTCCAGGAGCTGCAGTCCATCATACAGGTGAAGCATTTTTTGCTATATGACAGTCATCTGCACTGTGGTTGCTGAAGAAATGGATGGAAACTGACCATAATAGCCAGTCTAGTCTCTTCAGCAGTTCCGTGTTCTAAGGACGAAAGCTATCAGAGCTGTAAGAATTAAGCAGTAATCTGGCAGCACTTATCTGGCGTTGCCTTTCTTTTTTTGTAGCTCTTTCTAAATTTAGTTAAACTTTCTCTTAACTTAAAAAAATATCATTTAAAGCACTATATGGCTAACAAATCTACAGAGAAGATGTAAATCAAAGTTTTGCATGAAACCCACAATGACAGAAATTCAGTAAGAAATGACGTTCTTGTAAATGTATGTATTTAGTACAGAAGATGTGTAAGAAGTAAAAGGTTTTGGAGAAAAATGTACTTTCATTTGAGAATACCATTTCAAGGGAAGTTGCTCTTTCTCGGTACACACCATCAGCAGAAATTCAAAGGTTTGTTGTACAAGTCATTGGCCTTTGTAATGTTACATCTCAGATATAACCAGTGACTTTTTCTTCCACATGTTCCATTAGGGCATTTGAATTGAATTGAATTTGATCAAGCAGTCTCTTGACTGCAAGTCCTCTCTACTGTACCACCTGTTTCCAACAAATTTATGCTTGTTTGTCCCAACTTTCTGTCCCCTGCCACACCTACTATTGGCCTCAATAGCCAGGGAAACAGGCATTGCTGGACTCAGAGAAGGCCATTGTGGACATCCTGGAGCATGATCGCATGGAGGCACTGGAGGACCGGCAGGACCTTGTTAATAAGTTATACAACCTTCGGGAGGAGGTGCGACAAACTGAGGAGCTCAGAGACAAGGTGAGAATAGGGGTCTTTAGAACAAGGACACATCTGATCCACTGTAACCAATAATCTTTTCAAAGTGCTATTTAAGACATGGTGACACCAAAGAAATCCTGGGTGCTATTTCATAATCAGCGAATGCAAACTTCATTCAATTTTAGCATTGAATAATGCAGAATTTGTGAGTGTGTTTTTTTTCGAGACAGAAAACTTGTCCGGGGAATGGTCACTTACGGTTTGTGCTTGTCATTACCATTGCTCAAAAAGTCAGTCTATATAACTGTAAACACTTGATGCCATCGCTTGCCCCCTCGCCAAGAAAACACTGAATAATATGTAGGTGGCTCAGTCAGGCAGCCATGTGGAGCTGCATGAAGCATCAGATGGTTCGTCTTATAATCAGCAGCAAACAGGTTTCAGCATCTGAGGAGGGGAGTGGAACTTCACGTCCCCATCACTCTCCCTCAGAGATGGAGGGAGACTCTGCCTCGTATGGATGTTGAGAAGTTGCTTTAAAAGGCGTTTTGTGTTTTCTGTTTGGTAAAGCAAACCCACAGGTGAAAGAGTGACATGAACAACCATAATTTTGATCTCGGAGCAGATTGTTTCAAGCGAGCCTGAAATGTTTTTGCCTTTCAGAATGATACAGTGGTCAACGTAGAAAGATATAAAAATTCTGACAGTCAAGCGCTGGGATGGTTTTCTTAAGTGATATAAATACCCTTCAGTTTTATATCAATTCATGAAGTTGGACAACAGCAATTCAGGCAGAGTAATTTTCTCAAGGGTCTTACGCTCTCTCCTCTTTTGGCCACAAGCCAGTGCCCCTAACTGCTGTGCCTCATGTTGGCCAGAGTATCACATTTTCTTTATTGTTGTGCGCAAGAAATGATAATAGAACACTTTTATACAACCATTTTTGAACTTCCCTTTGAACTCATATAAATTAATGATTAAACCCCCTATGTGTTATTTTTAAATTCAGGAGTATTTTTATATTAATGCATGTTAAAAAAAAACATTATTTTTGATACTAGTAACGTAGTAAATATTTTTTCCTTGGGCGCTTGCACTCATTTTGTAAACATTTATCTAGGTGCTTTCTGTGTGTTCCCCTTTTTTCCATTGTTACATTATTAACGTGATACTCCAATTATTCAATTTTACAATTAGCTATTAATCTTCGCTCCAAAAAGGCAGGTTAATTCATTTGATAGCTCTGTGGTGACTCCTGACAACTGAGGTACCACATCCTTGCAGTACTTGGAGGAAAAAGAGGACCTGGAACTGAAGTGCTCCACATTAGTGAAAGACTGTGAGATGTATAAGAACCGCATGAACACCATCATGATCCAGCTGGAGGAGGTTGAAAAAGAGCGAGACCAGGTGAGGTGCACCAGAAACTGGGGAAAAGGGTTTGCGTAGGGAATGGGGGCATTTACTTATAGGTTTCTTTTGTGGCCTCTTCAGGCTTTCCGCTCCCGTGATGAGGCCCAAAACCAGTTTTCTCAGTGTCTGATTGACAAGGACAAGTATCGCAAGCAGATTCGCGACCTTGAAGAGAAGAGTGATGAGCTGCACATTGAGATTGTGCGCAAGGAGGCCAAGATTGTCACTCTGGAAGCAAAAATGAGACGTCTATCTAAGGAGAATGGACTGGACCAGGTGAATGCTAGGTTCTCACTTTAATAATCCTCACATTCACCTTGAACATGTTGTGTAGCTTATGCTGCAATGGTGTGTTTGAAAATGTTCTTTGAATAAAGAATACGCTAAAGGTGAAACTGCCCATAAAGCAACTAGTTTATAAAAGCAGTTTGTCTAATTTGATTGGCTGTTCAAATAATTTTGTCATTTGGAAGAGTTACCTGTAATTTCAAGTTTCCATTCATTTTAAGATTCTACTTTTTTCCACCTTTGACCATGCAATTTGCTAAAATAATGTAACAGAACATGTGCCCAAGAAGCTCTTTAAGCTGGAGCAGATCTGTAACATCCCCAGTCTTCACAAAATCTGATGCCTTGAACACGGAACATGGATCTGGACCAATTTCTGCAGTTTTATATTTTCAGAATTCATAGGAGGGCTGATCCACAATGGTAGCAGTACAAGACAACATACATTTCTATATCACATAATGTGCTGTAATTACAGTAAACCTTCCAATACTAGATGTATTTTGTCCTTCACTGACCAGCTCTGATTCATATTTGTATTTGCATGTTGACTGTTCTTGCATGCCTTGATGTAGCGTTATTTTGTCTCAGTGCTTTTTGCCTTATGTCTCTCCCACAGAGTTTACCCCGAGACATTCCGTTGACCATCATATCACAGACATTTGGCCCTCAGGATCCCAAAAGAGACGGTCAGGACGATGACTCGGGTGAAGACTCTCCCGTGGACAGCAAGTTCTTCCTTCCAGAAACACCATTCAAACGTCGACCTAACCTGAAAGTATGTTTGTCTTACAATGTTGTTTTTGTTGAGGATGTTTTGTCCTTGGGAGGTGTGGGTGGGTATTGCTGTTGGTGGTAGGCTAGTGGATGTGGGAGGTTCTTGAAAGGAGGTGATTAAAAACAGACTTTCTCTTGCCATTATTTCCCTCTTAGAACGTTAGAGCAAAGTCACCTGTCACAGCACCCAGACTCCCAGATCTCCAAGGTAAAGTTTTTCCTCTTCCTACTCTTCCACTTTTGTGTATGTCTGTGTGTTTGTACATACATGTATACTGCATATGTGTAGGTATGGTCCTCTGCACTCTACACCCACACACAAACAAATAATATGCTGATATTATTTCTCTTCCTAGCGTGGCTTTGGCAACATGATGCAAATTTTAGAATAACTAACAAACATTTGTTCTTTCTTGGAGGAACGGCCACACTAAGTCACTTCAGATAAGTGTCATTTAAACTAATTAAGTGTAAAATTCGGCAGGCCATATTGGCTGGTACGTAACTTGTAAAACTGAAAGCTTTTAAAATAAGATTAAATTAATTAGATTTTGATTATTGTAAATATATTACTGGTAATAGATTTTATTATTGTTACCGTGTGAAGTATATTTCTAAGGTGTAAGATCTTTAAGGGAAAAGTGTCTCTGGGGCCACAGATGAATGTCGGAATTATGATGTCTTGGCGTGACCCTCATGCTTCTTGGTTGACATTTTCAGCTGTGGCTACCACAGAGGTGTCTGAGACGGCCAGCACGGACACCAGCTCAGTGGTCACCACCTCCACCAGCTGCAACACACCGGTCAGGCCAGCTTGTACTGGAGAGCTTTACAGCAAAATTGTATGCTTTTTCAACCTCACACTTCAAATTCTCATAGCGCATTTTGAGTTTAAAATTAGCAATGAAAGTAGATAGAAATGCTGAACTTTTACTGCATTTTACTGCATTGTCACTGGTTGGACATGGAAATGTAGGGTGTTTCTGTTTCATAATGGAAATCTGGGGAGATAGAACAGTCAAAGATGTAAAAAACCAAGGACATGTTTGATTCTTCAAAACATTTCTAACATGAACATTTGTAGCACAAAAAAACAACGCATTTGCTTCTTCTTGTTCTACCTGGAATAGTTAATAAATTAGTTATAGTACAGTTCACAAGGTAAAAAGAAGGTAAAAAGACTAAAGAATAAAAAAAAAGAGTAGCCTGCAATTCAGCATTGGCCAAAGTGGTCTTGAAAATTCAGTCAAGTTACCCTGTTTTGTACCTTTTCCTGGTGAAATGTAGATGAAGTTTCGCAATGACAGCATCGTATCAACTGTGCCAGAGCCCCCAGGGAATGATTCCATTGTCAGGAGGAATAAGGAAGGAGAATATGAAACCCTTCCAAGAAGGTATAGAACCCTTCCTCCCTGTTTATTTTAATTGTTCCTTTTATGTAACATTTTTATGCAAATTGGCTTATATTTTTATCCTGCTATATAAAGATGTGCTTAATGAATGATTGGAATCTTTTGATTGGCAGTTTAGCTAAGAATTTCTGCAAGTGTGATTGATAAGGAACATTATTTTCATCAAGTGGAGAAATTGTCATTAAAATGTATGTGCATGTTTTTTTTAGCATATGTGACTTTGAGTCTGACAGTGGAGAGATGGAAATTGGAGGTGAAGTACCGTTTCGTGTTTCAAATTTGTTTTAACGTTTTGTATGGACACCATGTAAAGAAACAACCATTATCGTTAACAAATGTTTTGATATTAATCTGATGACAGTTTTATCCATGTCTGAAATGGATAAAAATAAATAGAATAACACAAGAAAGTAGCTTAAACGTAATATCAAAATCACAGAGAAAATTGAAGACTGGATGTAGACTACAGTAAAACTATTTAAATTACATGTTTGTAGAAATGACATGTTCCATGGGTAAATTTGAATGGTACTTTAAAATATAAAGGTTTTCATATTTTGACTCATGTAAGGGTTTTACAGTTCTAATATTCTGTGGTTTTTATGCCATTTTAATTTCCTTTTCGTGCTATGACTGAAATTAACTGCGGTGTGCACTGTTCAAAGCCTTTGATATTTCAGCATGAAATACATTGTTTATTGTTAGCAGATATATCGGCTAGTTTCCATCTGCCGTGGACTGAAAGGCTGACCGTAATCCACATTGTTTCTGCCCTTCAGATGAAGACTCCTCCCATGGGCCTCCATCCATTCACTCCTCATCCTCCTCCCACCAGTCTGAGGGGTTTGAGTCCTATGATCTGGAACAGGTCAACAACATCTTTCGGAAATTCTCCCTGGAAAGGTAGTCTCTTTGACTGCAATGCCTGTGAGCAGATACTCAACAGTTACCAGCTATTATTATTGGTTCAGACAGCATGATGGGCACACAAAGAGAATTTGGTCAAGTCAAATGTATGTTGAATGAGTCAAATTAGCTCCAGTGGTGTTCATTTGAACTCTGCTGGCTGGTAAAGTACACTCAAAATTCTAGATGACCGCTGCTTGTTATTCTCAGTCTTCTGTACACTTACCATTGCGATAGAGCTGCTGCAAGCATGTTTATAAAAGCAGAAAATACAGATTGTCAGCACGAAATACCACATTCTGGCAAAACCTTTGAAGTCTTCTCTTTATGCCGTACGGGCCCTAATCTCCACTGACTCGTCAACAGGGCTTGATATTTGAAGAGATGTCTGAATACGAATGATAGCAGCAACACTTCTTGGGTCTCAATACATAGTGAATTGAATAAAGTATTTAGTTTCTTAAGCTCAAGTTTAATTGTATTAGTTCACATTAAAGACCTATCTAACTACTCTATTTATAATATACAGTGAATTGCCAGTTTATTAGGTATGCACCCCACCTTCACCAAATCTGTTGTCAAATGACTGCATTGTGTGGTATAAATCAGGCAGTCCAGCATTTCTGGCATCAGTTAACGTTCTTTTGTGTACAGCAACAGGCAAAATGAGTGACCCTAGTGACTTTGAATGCTGTTCTAGCATCTCCCTAATGGTTGACATCCTGGGCTGAACACACAGAAATGTTTTAAGGGTTTACCGAGAACAATACAAAAGCAAACAAGTACCAGTGATCTGCAATCCTGTGGATGAAACTAGCTTGTGAATCAGAGGTCGAAGGTGAATGGCGAGGACTGTGTTAGCAAATAGCAGGGCCACAACCAAGCAAATCACATCCAAGCTCAACAATGATGCATAGAGTGTATGTCAGCATGCAGCGCTTATTGGTCTTTGTTTCAAAGGGGCTACAACAGCCAAAGACCGTGCCAGGTGCTGGTGTTGTCAGTGGACGACAAAAAATCGCATCTCCACTCGGCATAGGAGCATCAAAACTGGACAGCTGAAGAGCGGGAAAAAATTACCCGGTCGGATGAATCCAGGCTTGTTTTCATAAGTCTAAATGAAGGATCAGAGATTTGGGGCGAGAACATGAGTCCATGGTGCCATCAGATTTGCTGTGAACGGTAAAAGTTTGTGGTGTGGAGAAAATTTTTTCCTGCCACACATTAGGGCCAACTGAAGAACGCCAGAATGGCACAGTATAACGGCATGGTTGCTGACCAAGTTCATCCATAATGGTTACAGTTTATCCATGCTCAGATAATCACTTCCAGCATGATAATGCATCATATCACAAGGCACGCATCATCACGGGGTGGTTTCACGAACATGACAGTGAGTTTTTATTCATTTCTGTGGACTGCACAGTCCCTAGATCTCAACCCTACTGAGCATCTGTTCACACCAACACTTGGCAGCTTTCCAGTAAGGTTTCCAACTTTGCAGGAACTGCAGTGCAATCATTTCCGCATGGTACAACATTCTTGAACAACACATCCCACATCTTGTAGAATCGGTACCCAGGTGAATTACTGCTGTTCTGAAGGTAAAACAATGAAGAACACGTAACTATTTAGGTGTACTTAACAAACTGGCAATTCAGTATAATTTGTGTTCAAGTGTAAACAAAGGTACTTGTCATTTTGTGAACATGTTTGCACTGGTGTGCATCTCATGATTTGCTTAATAAAATGAAATGCTAACATTCTTAATAAGATTCTCTATGCTTGCCAAATGCGTATTCTTTAAGATGTTTCCCAAGACAGTGGACCGTCTGCATTGATTTCCCCCAAGATTCAGTTTATTTTTTAACAGTTTGCCAAATTGGAGTGTATCGTTTATTTAATTTATTATTTGCATCAACAGTATGTAACTAGAACAGCAAAATACAAGTAGAAATTGTTCCCCTTGATTATAGTGTTTTTATTTGTTCATTAGCTAATGCTTTGATATAAAACAGTATAGAATTACTTCCTTATACAAGTTGGATACTGCATTGGAATAGTTCAGATTACAAGAAATGGAAATTGGAGGTGAAGTAACGTTTCATGTTTCAAATTTGTTTTAATTTGCATAGACACTATGAAAAGAAACAACCATTATCATTAGCAAATGTTTTCATATTTATCTGATGACAGTTTTGTTCAAGAGTACAAGGGCTCACCCTTGAAATAGAAACCCAACAGGTTTAACTACTGCAGTACCTCCTGCCCCTTGTAAGTGTCTCATGTTCACCTGTCAATGCCAGAACACTTTAACAGGACCCTTTCTCTCATGTATAACTTTTAAACAGTTAAAACTCAACTGCACTGCCAACAATATAACCAGTTTTTGTGTTTTTGTTACATGTTCGCAGGCCCTTCCGGCCTTCCCTCAATTCATTCACCCGGCTGAACAGCACCCTCCGCCCAGTGCAGGATGTTTCTCTACCCGGGGATACCTTCTTGTCTGATGTTACTCTGGTAGGGGGCAACGACAGTGGCATCTTCATCTCCTCTGTACAGCCGGGCTCCCATGCCGAAAAGGCCGGCCTGCGGGAAGGACACCACCTACTAATGGTGAGGCACATTTTCTGAAGTTCAGGACCTTGATTTACAGTAAATATAACAGAACAATGATGGTCATAAGGTAATGTTATGTAACAGTGTTATGTAACTGGATCACAAAGTTTTATTTTGATTTTGATCATTGGTTTAAAAAAAAAACAATACAAATAAACAGTAGTACGTCAGTAAAGTAACTATACACTGTTGGCCACTTCCAGACTAGACTGGCATTAAAGAGGTCCCAGATTCCTTTCACTTTAACTTACCTTAATCATTGTATGTTCCTAATTCTTTATGCATATTTCCACTGTTTGTCCAAGTTGGTGGGCTGTGTTCATGGGGAGAACCAGAATGTTCCACTGGAAAACTCTACTAAGGAGGAGGCCCACTGGCAACTACAGAGGTGTACTGGGCAGATCCAGCTACACTTTCGGTCAAATACTGATGGTAATCACATTGCTATTCCTGCTGTTTTTATTTTCATCTGTTTATCAGGGGTTTCTATTCGAGGTAGTTAATGTAGTTTAAAGTATTTTATAATTTGGCATAACAGATGTTGCAGTTAATCAGTTTCATTGTTTACCATGATTATAAACTTTGCGGTTTCCAAACCATGAGAATTTTAGAAAGCACAGTGAAATGATATTTTAGAAGCTTTGCATTACACCTTGCTGAGAACTTCCTACTGTGAGTTGTGCTTGTGCATGTTGTGCCTGTTTGTCTGTTTGCTTTGTTCTTTATGCACAGCGTTGTTTTTCAAGCCACAGACATTAAAATTTGGCACACAAGCTTCTCACCTCATGCACGTAGTTGTATCACATGCAGGATGCAGTTATTTCATAGGCAGAGCATACACCATGCTTACACGCCAGTTTGGCTGCCAAATACAAAACGTTTACGCATGCAAAAAGTTATGCAAAAACTTTATACGGTTTCATTATATACAGAGTGATTCAGAAAGAATTTAACACTTTCACAAATGGATTACTCAAGAACTATCATGTGAACATGTGGCATATTAAGCATTTGTAAGATTCAGAAAAAAATGTAAGTTACTTTAGAAATTGATTTACATTATATGTTCATAGGATATTTAGTAATACATTTGTGAGAGTTTTCAAATATTTTTGAATCGCCCTTTATAATTTGTTAATACTCCCTGCAAATCACTAAGGCTTGTTCATTTGCGTGTTTGACCTTCTTGGGGATCATACAGAGCGTAGACCATGTTTACAAAATGCAACCAGTTTAAGGTACTGCTCCCCAAAATACCCACAACAGTCTCCCAACTGGAAAAGACAGAAGCCAGTAGCTCTTATATGTGTGTCTCTGTGCACCGAACATGACGCGTACTGTATATTTTCTATGCTGGAACAGAACAACAAGAGGAAGAGGAGCTAAGGATTGGATGCAAGAGGGATGGGTGATGTGGGGGGTGGGTGGATAGTGAATGTTTGGATTAAAGAACCAAACTGGTGAGAGGGAGGGGTGATGGCATAGTGCTTCAGAGAAGAAAAACACCATCATCATCATCACAATGCCAAACACATAACAGCAGCCAGTAGCTATAATATGTGCGCAAATAAAAATAACTATTTGTAATTTCACTCACACACACACAAACACACACACAGACGTGCACGCACAATGCTTCACACGTTAGTGACGTAAGGGTGATAAAGTTTAATGATCTGCTGTGTATTATTTGTTATTACTTTTTCCATTCCGCCTTTCCGCTGGACTCCACCCAGTGTACATCGCTCTCTGCAGTGTCCGAATGTTTGACAGCACTAGGAATAAATATGTACGAAATGCAGACTCTTTAAGGGCAATACAGTTTGCCGATATATGCGTTACTTTTTACCTTTCTGCCTTCCCATTTTCTAATGTGGGCAACACTGGGTGACTCAGTTGTTATTCTATAATCATTAAATCTGGTATACACTTTCTGAGATGGATTATGCTAATTATCTTTTTAATTCACTTTTCGCTTAAAACTACCACTGATTCTCTTGTAGGTCACCAAATTTTTATTTTTGTATAGTTTTGTTTAATTTATTGTAATATTTTTGAAATGTTTAATTTATTTTTATATATTCAAAAGATGGATTCTGTGTTTTAGTTTCTAAAGGAAATTATAGGGAATTCTTAAATGTACCTATTTTTCCCCATCATATTTATGTTTTTTAATAGAAAGTAGACTAAAATGTTTGTTACGAGAATATATATATATATATATATATATATATATATATATATATATATTTTTTTTTTTTTTTTTTTTTTTTTTTTTTTTTTTGGTCTTTTTTTTTTTTTTTTTTTNTTTTTTTTTTTTTTTTTTTTTTTTTTTTTTCAGTTTGGGCATTTTTGTGTTTTTTTCATAGGGTCTAATTACTTAAATTATCTGGGCGAAAAAAATCTTAAAACTGATTAACAGCGATATTTGTTCAGATGATATTCGTGCGATTGAAATCTCGCAAATTTGGCATACATTATTATTGCTATTATTTGTAATGTTATGACTAGTAATAGTAGTGGTACTAGTTTAAAGTTTAAGCCTAAAATACCTATTCGTACTGCTGAATGAATTAACTGAAAGCAAAATGCCTTAACTTTTCAGTCTGAAGTCATGCTCTGCTATATTTTCCTACTTAGCAGAACAAAGGTCACAGCAAGAAAGTGAGGGCTTTTTTGCACTATTCTTTATTCTGGCCTTTTTATTTGCATTCCTTATCCACTAAACATGATTGGCGAGCGCTTCCGTGACGTCTGTTTTTTTCACCAGGGAGTTCGTGTAGATAACGGAACAGCCCACACAAAGAGATGACCATCTTGTAATGCCTATAATTTATAATCCGCAGCTGAATACAAAAAACACGACGTGTTAACCTAGTATGAATAATGTTCCATGTTTAAAGTTGTTGATCAGCTACGCGTTTCCGTGTCTGCCCATAAAGGTCATTTAGAACAACACCTGGCAAGTGAATAATATGTGAAAAGTACATATTAAGCACCCTGCTTCCTTTTGCAGAAATATCCCTGCCTAATTTTTAGGCGGCAGCCTGTTTTGTTGATTGGATGATCGCATCACGTTCTGTCCTCACCACCCTAGGCTACCGGAAACTGCAGCGAGAGCTGGAAGAGGGCACTATTGTATCTGGGGATTCATTCTACATCCGGCTGAACCTCAACGTGGGCCCGTCGGATAGCTGCTCCCTGGCAGTGCGCTGCGATGAGGTCGTCCACGTGCTGGACACCATGCACCACAACAAACACGAATGGCTTTGTGCACGCGTGGACCCTTTCACTGACAAAGACCTGGAGATGGGTACCATCCCCAGCTACTCTAGGTACAGCTCTCTACTCTTCACCCTATGTTTCACAATGTCATCTACACAGTCAATGAATGCTTCATATAATGCAGTTATCACTACATTTTCATTTATTTACGTATTCTGTAACAGTTATTGCTAGTCATTAGCTGACATCTTTGTGCAACGCAACTTAAATTGCCAGATGCACTGCACTAAACCCCCTGCAGTCATTTGCCACTTTAGAACAATGCAAGCACTTATTCAGTCACACATCACCTGTAATTTAGAATCATCAGTTTACCTGAAACACATGTGTTTGGACTGTGGGACAGAAGTAGGAGCACCACAAAAACATGGAGAGAACAGGCAAAGACTATACAGACTGGGCCAACTGAGGTCTGAAAGCACAGCACAGGAGCTGTGAGGCACTGTTGCTACCTGCTGCACCATTGTTTAACAGAAGTTTATCTTACTCTTTAAGGATACAGATTACCTGCTGTTGTAACCTTTAGTAATATCCTTAATATCCTTAAAGTTGCTCCAGTACTATATGCGGCTCTAGAAATGGTCTGAAGTTGTTTTTTGATAACAAAACAGCTAAGAAATCGAATTATATTTATATGAATGTGAACCCACATGAAGGACAGCTTTGGACCTAAGCTTTCTGAGTGGGTTTGTTGCATCACAAAAGAAGGGCCAGTCGCTCAACAGACAGGAATGCAGTTTGGCCCCCCCATGAGGGTTAGCATTAATTTCTGCATTCTCTTTAAACTGTGATCACTGTTGCTCTTCTAGGGCCCAGCAGCTTCTGCTGGTGAAGATCCAGAAACTGTTCTGTCGTGGGAGCAGGGATGAGACTGAATCCCTACGTGGATTTAGGGTAAGGCTTTTTCTATGTTGCTACTTATATCTGACCTCTGACGCTTCCACTTCAGGGCTGTTGACCAAGGTTAACATCACTACATAAAGATGAATCTACAAAGTGAGTCTTTATGTGGTGGGTAAAAAGGAATTTTTCATTAAAATGTATTGAATGTAGTGGAAGCATATTTCACAGCCTCCATGTCGGGCTTTCGAACACCCTTTGGTGCTCGTGCAGTGCAGTTAACAGTTGCTATTATGAGTACATAATTTCTTTGTTTTCCCTCTGTGAAGAAAAGATTTAAATTGCACAATCACATTTGAACTACAGCAGTCCAGACATTACTGGAGAATAGTCTGTGCCAGCACGAGTTCTTTGAACCCACTAGCAGTATCAAAAGGTCTGAAAATTTTATTAAGGTTAACATGTCTTTTTATGTTTGTCTGACATTCATGTCATGTTCCAGAGTACATTACAGCCTGAGGAATCTCCCCTCCCTCCGGACTCCAAGTCCAGCCCCCGGCTTTCCCGTGCAAGCTTCTTAATCTGTCAGTTCCTGCAGGTAAATGGCCTGTGTTTTTTTGTGATAATCTGGAAATTTCTGGAGATAATGGCCCACGTTTCATTCTTAATCAGTCACTTCCTGGAAGTAATGGCTTATGTATAATTCTAATCTTTTAGTTCCTGTAGGTAATCGCCTACGTATTGTGATAAAGGACATACACGGGTGGGAGGGTATATGTTGGTGCTGATAAGTAATATGATTTTATCTCTGTCAGCTTGTGAGCAGGACTGAAAACAAGTACAAAAGAATGAACAGCAGTGAGAGGGTCCGCATAGTGAACGGTTCGAGTTCCACACTTCCACGACATGGGTTCGAAATGAAGTCAGAGGGTAAGCATGCTAACTACTGCATGTTGCCTGTCACATGATCGGTACCACGACATTATTTGGGACTTTAATAGCTCTTGTAACGGTTCTGTGTTTATTATCGTCTCCATTCATCTCTTGAACTTAGTTGCTCAAAGCTTGCATTTGAGGAGGAGCTCCTTGATCTTTGTCCAAATTCACCACTTCTTTAAACCACCTTTACCCCACATGTCCCACAGTAAATACCTCTCATATAACTGTTGCTATCAACAATATTGATGATAATCCACCTCCCCTTCCTGCGTGAATATAAAATGTCCCCAAACCATCAATCAATTTATTATTTAGCCACTTAAACTAATTATCATTCATAAACTCACCAGTATGATGCTAAGCAGTGATTTTGTTAACATCAAAATCGTGAGTGAAAGTCCCATAAGCAAGGTACCCATATCCTGCTTCCAACAGGTAGAACAAAAATAACAAAAACAATAATAATGTTCCCTGTGTTGTGTAATAATTAAATGGGAGACAGACAGTGTAGTGCATCTTGCTGAAAGTGAATAGCTGTAGCAACTGTGGGCAATACACACTCCAGTTAAAGCATCATGTTTGCCCTAAAAACACCTCTGACCGGCAGTAGCAGTAACTTGGTTACTAGTTAATTCCTAACTGGTAGGACATGTTTACTGTTCTATAAAAAGTAAACTCTTCTCTTTTTTAGCTTCATTCATTGTTATTTTCTGGATACCATCAAGTGCTCACAACACTTCAGTGTTTGTTAGTGTTTATCAGTGATTGTGCCTCGTTGAATGCACTGATGAACTGTTTCTCGGCCATTAAGACTTGGAGACGGAGAACGACTTGAACAGGAGCTTGAACCTGATCCCCTACAGCCACGTGACCCCGTGTCATTGCCAGCGGAAAAGGCCTGTCCTCTTTGCGCCCAACATTCTGGCCAAGACCATTGTACAAAAGTTCCTCAACTTGGGAGGAGCCATGGAGTTCAACATATGCAAGCCAGGTAGTAACACCTGAGTGGATACAGGGGTGCATCCAAAAACTAAGCACACAAACGCCTTGAGAAACAAGGTGAAGCACTCAGGGCTATTGGCATGCACAGCGGAAAGCGGGCCTTGGAAGCAGAGCATCAACTATTTAACTACTAATTGGTAGCACGGCAACCAGAAGTGGGGAACTTTTGGCCTAAATGCACAAGATTTACATACAAATCAGTCATCTTTTGCAGCAGTTGAACTTATTTGATTGCTAGAGCCCTGCTGTAATTCACATGGAAACATTGTATGTTGCAGATGTTCTAACCAAGGAGGAGTTTCTTATGAAGCAGAAGATAGAGCCTATTATCTATTCCAAGGAGAAGCATGCCAACACATTTGAATGCATCACTCCAGAGAATATTGAGGCAGTAGCTGCAAAGGTAACTTAATAAATGCTGCAAGAAATTTGATGTGCTGTCTAATTTGTAGGTATGGCATTGTTATTTCCCCCTTGTCATCTGTTTGTGATCTTTACTTGTAAAACACATTTTTTTGGTTGGTAATGTTATTTTCAGTTTACTTTAATAACGTCACGAAGTAATAGCTTTGCTGTGTTCCGTTTCTTTGCTGGAGGCCCTTGTCCACGATGAAAGCCCATACAAGCTGCTGGACAGGATGTGGCTGTTAAACCAAACACATACACAAGCCCTTGCTTGCTCACCCGCCAGCCTGTGACTGAAACCTCATACTGCATTGGAAAGCTTTAAACTTGGACAGAGAAATAAGAAGATAAGGGAACACACTGCTTTTTAAAATTTTTATTTATATATATATATATATTTATTTATTTGTTTATTTTTAGAAAAACAGTAGTCATGGATCATTTTAAAGGCGCTTTTGTAGGCGTGGATAAAATTAAAAAGTCAATGTTGGTAAAAGTGTTCTGTTTTCAAAATTCGATTTTTTATGCATACAGGAAATTTTCAAGGAGGATCTGGCCACAAAAGGCTGTACTAGACAGTAGCACAAGCTGCAATAGCAATGTACATGTGCTCACTGATGTTTTTTTATCAGGCAAGTGTAAAACTCCACAGCTTGGGTCATCGTTTCTCTTGTTTCATTCAGACTTTCTACAACAAAAAACACTGAGTTCTCAATTTTAATATTTGCTCAGTGTAGAGGTTTTGCAAGAGGGGAATTTTTACCACAACACGGATTCCCATGTGTCTGGAGTAAACGTCCACAAATTCATCTTTGAAGCCATGCAGCATTTAAAAATTTAAATATCCAATCTGTTAATTATTCTTTGTTGTTTTGGCATCTGTGTCATGTTGACAATAATTCCACTTCAAAGTTGTACACTTGCACGGCACACGCAAAGCTGAAGACAGCGGCTAACTGCTAACACTGGGCAGTGAAATGGCCGAACTAAAGTCCTTCCTCTGGTGTGTTCCAGCGCTTGCATTCCAAATAAAGATGAATGCAATGAAGATCATATTTGAATAGGGGCAAAAGACATAAGTATATCTGCATTCTAACACATATGAAGTAAGAAGTGCTTTTTATACCATTCTGACTGTTCTTGGTTTCTGTGTAAGATTTCTGAGCAATTTCAGTCCCCAGCTAAACACAGAGAGACAACAGTGTGGGCTTTGGAGTCTCATTCACCTAACTTAATCTGCAGGGATTTAAACATACCTTTGAAGGTATTGTTAGTCACAGGTCTCAATTTTCACTATTTTCTATTTATGGCAACAAGATAGACGTTTATAAACAACAGCCACACACATAGCATGTTGCTAATTTTGATTTTTGCTTCTAATGGAAATGAACTGTCATTTTTCAGAACAAACACTGCCTCCTGGAAGCTGGTCTAAGCTGTGTCAAAGATTTGCTCAGAAGAGAAATATATCCAATCATCATCTTCATCAAAATTTGTGAAAAGAACATTAAAAAATTAAGGTAAGTCACAAGTCCCGACATTAACAAGTATTAAAACTTACAGGTAAGGACCGAATAACAAAAAGCAGCTTAATGTTTTGGTCTTGTATTGTTTAATCAAATACTTTTAGTTTAGTCATCTACAGGTATCTCTTATCCAAAGGACATTTGTCCAGAAAATAATAAGGTGTTCATTGCAAAATGTTTTACTCTTAATGAAGAAACCAGGCAGGAGAACAAAGAAGAGACGCTTATTGAATGCAGCTTTTCCATCCTAGGCAAGATGAGCCCATTTATGCTGGGTTAGTAAGTGAAGGCCTTGCACTGACCACCAAATGACCACACCATATATAACTGGTGCTCAGGCCGATGGCCTTCGTCAGCTAAGCCATTGGAGACGTCACAAACATACGAAAGCCAAACAGAATGAGGCCTAGTGTGTTGTGTAGGGCTGTCAGATTGTTTTTCTCCTGCGTTCTTACTCAGCCTAGCACATTTCACTTCTGTGTTTAGTTTGAACTTCGAATAAACTGAAACACAAACAGTTTTTAAAACAGGCTATGAGAAAGCTTCTGCAGAGAATGAAACCCGTGAAATGAAAGGTCAAAAGCCATGGAAAAAGTCACGTGGATGGAAAGATTTGCTGAGGACACACAAGAGTACACGGTGTAGGCATGAGGAAGGGGCTTCCCACACTCCGTTTACATATAATTTAATACTGGGATAGAGCACTATATACAAGTGAGTAAGTACAGGCTGCACAGTGTGTAAGGCCCATACTCAGCTGTAGAACTGTCCATATTGCAATATTAGGTCTTTAAACTGCAGGGAAGTAAACAAAGTGCGAATATTATGGAAACAATTTTTGCCCGTTTATACTTTTAATAATTTCACAGGCACATTTGGTCAGGGCAATGGATTATGTGCATGTAGACGTGATGATAATTTAGTGCGTTATAAAAGCAGCACAGTACCATTTTGTATGAACAGTTTTCTGTTTCTCTGGTGCCGAAGGAGATTGCCTCTGAAAGTGGACTCGGAGGAGGACTTCCTAAAGACATGTCGGTCCAAGGAGAAGGAACTCGAAGGGCTTCCCTGCCTCTACTCCTCAGTGGAACCTGACTCCTGGAATGGGATAGAGGACCTACTGAAGGCCATCAAGGACAAAATCTTGGAGGAGCAGAAGAAGACAATCTGGGTGGAGCAGGACCAGCTCTAACAGGCACTGGGCCACCACTGCTGATTCCACCATTGGGGGGCAGGATGACATCCAACTACTGGGTCATTAGACTTGCCAGTTCCCTGGATGCTGCATGGCTTTCCCTGAATTGAAGCACAAACTGAAGTGCAGTACAGTGAACAGGAAGTGAGGTGGCTGAGCCACCACTGGGGTATGTTCTCTGTGGTCAGAGGATGAGCTGTCCTTGGAGATCAATTTGTCTGCAACTGAGGACAGAAGCCATCATGGGCACGTATCGTGCAATGAGCTGAGGTAGTGAGATGTAGCTTTACTTTGCACAGGACACCGTCAATCCCTTTTGCCCCTGAGCTGCAGGGCTGTCAATAAAAAAAAAAAAACCATTAAAAAATTTTCATTTTTACAATAATCATCCTATTTTGGCCTAAGAAGAACAATTCACTGGTCTTCCAGGGGCGTCTGGCTGAGAAAGTTCTCCTATGCAAGTCATGAGAACTGCAATATAACTGGTTCTTGGACTGCAGATGTCATCTGTGAAAAGATGAGAGTGAAACAAATACAGCGAAAAGGAAAACAGTGTAGACAAAATTGTATGTGGCTTTCGTATTACTTGCTTCAGATTTTTAAGTTGCTATTAAGATATAATATTATGAAACTGCAATGTATGTTGTTCACCATTGTGTTGTATTTATTTGATAATAATAGTATTTTTTTTTTTTACAGTCAAAGGAAGCATTTCACCGGAACGCAGCATCAGATTGCTAGTCAAAATATTTATTACTCAAACTTGAACAACTTTCATACCCATAACTTACACAATGTGGTCTCTAGAATGGTTTTAATAACAACTGCTTACATGTGATTTTGTTAAATAATTATGATGCAGAACAGAAATAAATAATGTTAGGTTGATTAATAGGGTTTTTCAGAGTAAATTATGTGTGTCCATGTGTTCAGTCCTTTGGGGACTTATTCATACCGCTAACAAATAGAATGCTAATTAAAGGCATTAGTTATATGCACCACAAATTAGGAGAAACTCAGTTGTCAAAAAGAGCCTAATTTTTCATCTCTAGTTTAGGATGTAACAGATTTAGTTTTATTCTTAGTCTTTAAACTTCTGCACATTTGCAGACGTTTAATTTACTGCATTTCTTGTGTTTGACTCACTAACACCCAAGTTAACTCATTATGTTTATGTTGCTGCCCAGCTGGAAGAAAAGTTCCTGCAAACAGTTTTGTGCAACAGTTTGTCGTAGTCAACTTTTGAAGCGGTTCTATGGGAAGAACGACAATAATTATATATATTGTCTGAACTTGCCACAGTGACAAACTTTGTCACAGTTTTCAAGCCCCACCCTGAATGTAGAGATGCAGGCCACAGGCACAACAGTCCTGTCATGACCAGCCGCAGCATTTGCCATATCGCACAAATACATGTCTGCCTGCTGCAGTTTGTCACTGGGCAGGAAACTTGGTTAAACAAAGTCAGAGAAGCTACAAGTAGGTGTCAGGACAAAATTCCCAAGGAAAAAAAATATGAAGGTTAAAAGCAAAGTGAACGGTCTGTGTTTTGCTACAATAAATATAAGAAATGCTCCCTAAACTATGTGAGTTACTCAAACTAATTTTCAGTTACATGAGATATTTGTGGCATCCCTGCAGGAGAAACCACGATTCAGGTCCACGTACACCTGAAGCAGGTCTCCAAGGTCCATCTCAACTTCTCCAGCGCAATTTCCATTCAGCACCAGACTGTTTCCTGCTTTGCATGGGACTGGGAATCATAAAAAAGTCAAAATCTCTGTGGCCTGTTGCCTTCCAAATGTTGCTGGCAAGCTTGTGGTGCATGTTCGCATGAATGAAGCGTAACCAGGAAGACGGCGAGGCTCCCACCCACGCTCCACGCAGCCTGTCACTAGCAAACATCCGCCCCCACTCGCATACCACCAGCGATGCCCTGGTGCTTCAGTCTCCTGAAGTGATAACAAAATGTGACAAAAAATATGGATCTTATGCGTCATTAGGAGCAGTGGAAAATTCAGCTGATCCTAACCGTGCATTTTGATGGCTTCTTAGATGTGGTAGTAGCGTTGGTGTTGGTGGTGGCTTTGTGAGGGTGTGAGGACACGGGGGATGGGGTATGGGGGGGGGCTCTTCTGGTTAACAAAACATCACTGCTGTCAACACTGACAGTAAATCAAGTTTCCGCTGTTATTGTTTGCATGGACACGACAGATGGAAGAAACCTACTATTTTTCATGAAAGGCAGTTAGGGGAACAAAGTGGTACATTACCCCAGTTTAACGTTTTATTTCAATAACCATAATAGGCTACTTATTTCTCCAGAGGTGGTGAAGGCCTAGTCTGAGTGGTTCACCATAGCAGCACTTGTGACTGTTTTCTTAACTGTTTCAGTTGTCACTGAATACTACTTGAGGTTCATTTTAACTAAGTGCAAAAATCTGCATTCTAGCAAAGGTCCCCTGTATGTTGTGTGAGAAGAGAGGAGAACCAACATTGTCCCACAGCAGCTAGCAAAAGCACTGTGCTTATGAAACATCTTGCAGGCTGGGAGGAAGGATTAACACACAAGTGGGTAAAGTAGGGGAAATGACATGAGGCCGACATAAGTGAAAGGTAATTGTCGACAGTAAATAAGTAAATGTGCACTGTCTGTGTGTGCTGTCACTTTAAACATATGAATCACAACTTCCATGTTTTGCATGTGCTAATGCAACAGGACGAAATTCACTGCCACAAGTGAGAGATGTAATGATATGTTAACTACAGTACATACTTCATATCATGGACAAATAAATGTGCAACGTTAATATAATAATGCATTTTCAGAGGTACGAGATGTGATATTCAAAAAAGGGGTACAGTTGGTTGTGAAATATGTACTTAGTGATTCATATCTGCGCTCCAAATGTGACAGAGGTGCTTCAATTTCCAGTAAGTGCTTTGACAAGAGGAGAGCAAGGAGACGGCAATGCTGCTGGCTTTCACATTAGCATCAACCCCCAAGGTAAGACGATCTAAACTAAACAGCCTGTAGTAGAGCATGTGACATGTCTGTGTCAGACAGCAGACTCACTCAGCATACAAGAGCACCATGTGACTAGTGTTACGAACTGGAAAGCACTACATTGTTTAATAATTTTAAAAATACATCTTTTAAAACCATCTAACAGGAAATCTCAATCATAGCTGATAATACCGACAAATATTCTTTACTTGTTGTTCATGTGCAAAAATCCTCAAGGAAAAAACCTCCCAAGTTATTTGGAAGTAGAAAATGACCGTTAATCACTGTCAACTAAAGGCCCACGTAGGAGTTCGCACTTGGTGGGTTGAGGTTGCCGAAAAGATGCCCAAATGAACCCAGCGAGTGAAGACTTGGACAGAGTGAAGATGGTGTCAGAATAACACTTAAAATGTTCGCTGATGTAGACCAACATCTTTCCCCATCCCACACACACTCTTCATAAACCAAGAGTACCAGGTCATATATTCCTCAAACACAATATGTACTGTACAGATCCAGTTTCACAAGACATATTAAAATGTTCTTTATAATTTGTCCATCCCTGTACATTGACTGATCAAATCACAAACTGCTACAATTGCTATGACATTTTCCATTTTATGTACACTTTTTATGCATGTATTTATGTGTGCATGTATTTATTATTATTATTATTATTATTATTATTATTGCTGTTGTTGTTATTATAATAGTAGTAGTATTAAGCAGACTCATGTTTTTAAAATAGTGCTTTTTAATCCTGCATAACTAATTATCATAAACAGCTAAGTGACTGAAGTCCTGCTCGTACCTTGCGCTTAATTTGACTGTGACGTGTCAAGCTACATTCCTCGCAAGCTTTTGCTGCTGCCCTGGACCATAATGACTGACTTGTCAAATAGCTGCTAATAAAGAGCCCATGTTGAAACATAATCAGGATGCACAGGTGTACCAGGACCATACCTGAAAACCTGCCAGGGTGTCTCAGCTCTTTGCCAGTGTCAGTGTTATTAGCCCAAGGATAACATAAGATCATTCTGACATTTTAAATCTCAGCTAAATGGTTGATTTGTGAAAATAATTTGTTTGTACTCGCATTGTTTTTCATACAGCGGTTTGGCACTCTCTTGCTTTCCTCTGTTACATTTCAGTTTGTTTCTGGGAAGGTAAAGGGTGGTGATGGGGTGGCAGAAGGTGCTGCGGGCAGTACGTGCAGGACTCTACAGGTTTGTAGGTGTTTAAATAGTTTATTTGTTACTGGGAAGTCACGTCTGGCACTTGAGGGGGGTCTAATGCGTCTTCCTCAAACTATTGTTTAAATTTGATTAAATAGAGCAGGAAAAAATAGACCTGGCAAAAAGGGGCCTTGACTGCAGCGTGGAAAAAGTGGGCAGAGCTCCATTTGAGTTTCTCACCAGCTTTGGAAGCTTCCTCAGCCACTCCAGATCTAAGAGCAAATGGTTATGGAGTCGCTGTTGGCCCCGCATTGCGGTAATAAGTCAAAGCGTTCGCACAATAACAACTAGAGTGACAGCCCTTGAAAACAGGAAACTGAAGACCTCAGTCATGCGACAAGCAATGCTGGGTTTGCTGAACTGGGTGCATGTAAAAAAGTAACACAAGTCTATGGTGAGGAGACATAAGACAGTTGCTTGTTTTTGCTCATTTTCAACTTTCATAGAAGTCTTGCTTCAGTACATTTTTAATTTTTTGAACATTCCTTTCAAAACCTGTATCTGACTAACATCTGAACCAAGAGTTGAAGGTGATTTTGAAAACTTTTAATTTAAAGTCACACTTTATATGCTGTGAAGAAAAAACTTCAAATGTGTTGCACCTTTAAAGAGGCATGATACTCTAATGGAGAAACATAACATGTTGTTACCAGACATAAATATAATGATGCCCACATTCTAATGCATTCTGAATGTCCAGCTTCCATTTTGCAAAAAATGGTTGTATAACTGTAAAAAATTGTTTTCAAAAAGCATTAAGATATATTACAGTGGTTCTTTTGATCCAAGTTGATCAAGTTAGTGAAGGAATGTACCTAAATGACAGTAAGTAAAAAACAGAAAAAAAGCTGTCTGGAAATTCTAAATGTAGTGATTTTTCCAAGTGAAAGAGAGCTTAAAAACGGGTCCACATCACCCATTTGATGTTAAGAGGATAATGGAGATCAGAGAGGAGGTTCATCTCATCATTTTGATGATGGATTTACACCAGTTACCAGCTCTGTTAGGATGACAATTACAGTTGAACAGGTATGCCCATGAAATGTGAAAACAACAAACGCTCCCCTATCAAAAATGTAATTTCGGTACCCCGGTAAGAAACAATTCAAATGTTGTTAAATAGCGCCTCCTGCTGATTATATGGAAAACAGCACGGTGATGTACTACTGCTTATAAGGAGGCGTCACAAATACGTACTACTGATCTATTTTCATCAGAATAAACACTGAAAATGAGCATACGTTTTTAATGATTTCTTTATATTTATGCATTTAATTTGAAAAATATAAAGTAATAAACTACTACAGTTTAATAAAGAGGAAATATTTTAGTTACATGTGACCAATATATGGTGGGATGTGTTGATATGCACCAAAGTCCCAGTTAATGCTAATTTTCTCTTCCACCTGAGATGGTGGACAACTAAGTGTGGTGGAAAAAATAACACATTGATCGATCTAGAAAGTTGATCATAAAATCACTAAAAAAAGTCAACAAAAAATATTTCAAGCATTGTATAATCACAAAATCATATATTTGCCATAGTAATATTTTGTGCTTTTCCCAGGGTGTAGAGTGACAAGCTTTTAAAGTGGGCTCTCCTGAAGTTCTCAATAGTACAGTTAAACCAAAACTATATTGTACATTACTAGGGACAAATGCGACACTACAAACTGATCTCACTGACAAATGAAAAATGTTAAATGCTGTATTTGCTTATAAAACAATGTGTAGGAAAATTTGTAGACAAAAAAACTAAAGGCATATTTTACATTTACATTTAAAAACACACAGCTGATTTGCAGTACACTGGCAAAAATGCTCCATGTAAAGGCCAAAATCCTGAAGATACTGAGCTAAAGAGCCCCTACGTGAAGCTGCTATACTGAATTTTCCTTTTGTGGATTCAGTTCTGCACGGGATACTTGTTGCGTCATGACTTTTTGTCAGTGGGCATTTTCAGTCCCTGAAGGCTACAGCAGCTGTGCTGGTTACTTACTATCTGAGATGTCAATAGTACAATTAACAAATAACATAAGCAGCAAAAATTTCTAATATACACACTGTGTTTCCTTCTGATCCCCCCACCCCTTTTTTCAATGCAAACAGCCACATCATAGTTATCACTGGTCCAAAGCTTGATGTTGCTGAAACCTGCCGTGTGGAACTGTTTCAGTAAAATGGCTTGTGCTGAAAACCACTGCAATAATACAACTCAAAATACCAACAAAGTGAAGCCCTTGAAGGCTTTTAAATGCATAATAGCCCAGTTCAAAAATTAAGGACCTTGAGTTGAGACCCAAGAGCACTTGGCTTAGTCCCTTCTTGGAATTCATAATCTTTCTGCTGCCCTCTTAGCCTATTCTCTTAACCATGAAGTGCTCCAGTACATGAACAAATACTGAAAGGGTGTAAGCAAGCAGAGGAAAACATCTCTAACACACAAAATTTATGTTCCTCAATAAACAGATTTTGAAACTATTATCCGGCAGCGCAGCAGTAGAGCAATAGCTCATCTACTATAGTCTACAATACAATCATACTTAGCGGAGTGACTTGGCCCCGCCCAGTGGCGCCCATCTAGCGCGTCGCGAGCTCCCCCTCTCGGCCTTTCCCAGACTTACAGCTTGGTGCGCGTCCTGCTCGCGGTCCCGGTCCCGGTCCCGGTCCCGGTCCCGGTGTTTCGGACAGACAGCAGTGGTCTCCCGCAGGCCTGACTGCAGTGTTTTACTGCTTTGTCTCGCTGACTGACACCGAGTGCAGCTCGCTAACAGAAAATGTGAACAAAAAAGTCTTCGAACGACTGTTTGGAGCCCGTTCGGTTGAACTCAAACCGTTACTAGTGACGGTCCGGAATAACTTTTTTCGTCTGACACGGGCAAATCCAAGTTATAATCTCGTTATGTTCTGAGCCGCTTTATGATGTGTAGCGCAGTTGGCGAATTAATAAAACGACGTTATACTCAAGCTGAGGTTTACAGTGGCTGTGGTGCACGAGCCAGGACCATGTCTAGAGTTTTCCTTGAGGAAGTGAGTTAACCTTCGGTCACCGTCTGAACAGCCGCTGGCCGCCGGGTCAGGGTTGGATTCTGGCAAAGTGCTACTCGCTCAGATGTAGGGGAGTCGGCCGGGATCAGGGATGGCCGCCGTGTTGCGCGCGCTCCGTAGCTGCCTGCTGCCGGCACAAGGCGGTCACGAGCCCAGCAGCGCCAAGCAGAGGAGCCGCGAGCGGGAGCGCGAGGCGAGGCGCCGCAGCCGCGAAATCGACTCGATGCTCGCGCGCGAGAGCCGCTCCGTGCGCCGCCTCGTGAGGATCCTGCTGCTCGGCGCTGGGGAGAGCGGCAAGTCGACTTTTCTGAAGCAAATGAAGATTATACACGGTCAAGAATTCGACCAAAAAGCTCTCCTGGACTTTCGAGACACAATCTTTGACAACATTGTCAAGGTAATTCAGTAGTTAACGCAAAACAGTCGTTTTACGTTAACCGCCGAAAGACTGCTAACTGCGATCAGGGCTTTCCGACGCCGAAGACCGTTAAGTTATAAGTTTAAAGACAAAGATCATTAATTATTTTCCGTTCTTTCATTTTCGGGGTAATCGCAGTATTTCTTGCTTAAGCTCACTTTACACAGCAGTAACTCAAGATACACTGACAGAATAGTCGATAGCAAAGGGCATTTCTTTATGGACATATCAGTGGAAGCATACACCTCACAGACAGGTGAGGCTTTTTGATCTATTTTCGTCTGGGCCAAGAGTGCAAGGTAATGGAAGAAATAGACAGAAGTGTTCTATATTTCTTTTTAATGAATAATGTGTACTCAGTTAACCAAAACTGAACTTCCTTCAGGCTTCAGTAAAGAGCACAACTATGGAATGAGTATTTTGCCAGTTGCAAGCTAGAAAGCTCCTATAGCTGTGATTCATTAAATGCCAGTAAATCAGTTAGTCATCAAAATAAAGAAGCAACTTGTTCAACACAGTTTATCTTACTTTTACTTGTGGTTACCGGAAAGTACCTTAATGTTTCACAACATTAATTTATGGATCATAAACTATCCCATGAAGAAATCCTAAACTCTTTTACTTGACAGCTCAAGTAAGAAAATGAATTGTGGCACCGGGTCAAACCAGAACATAAATAAGTGATGGAATGGGCCTCCCCTTACTCTGGCTGCTTTTTGCATGTACATTTTGCAGTCAGTAGGTACATATTAAGGCTACTTGGGTAAAATACCCTTTGTCACTGCCATTGTCTTCTCAAGTTCAGGACAAACCTCATTTTTAATGTGTCTGGTTTTAGCCTGTGAGTTTCTTCCACTACATGTACTTTAATGTGTAAAAAATCCAAGTTGTGAAATTTCTGCTGTTAGCCAAGCTGCATGGAAGGCAGATCTTTGAGTGCAGTAAACTGACAGATAAAGAGGTCGGAATGTTGTTCTCTGGAGAAAAGTTATGCAACTCTTCACTACAGCACCGAGTACAAATAAATACCCAAGACTGACCATGTTTGCCTGCTGTTTCTGTAGCTGAACATCTGGTGATAGACAAGGGGCTGCATCTGCTAAGTCAAGGGACAGCATCAAAGGACGGTAGAAACAATGACATCAACTGACACTTGCATTAATTGCATACATTTCCTGCACCACTCTTCTGTGTCACGAGCTTCTGACATGGCATTAGGTTATTTCCACACATCATTTGTTTACTCCAAAATCTCACGTAATATGACCTTAAATAGTATCGCAATTAAGGACAACAGCTTGCAAGCTGATGCTTAATGTTTTAAGTTCACAGAGGGATCTTGCTTTAGTACCTTATAGCCTGTGCACTTAACCTGAATCATTGAAAATATCTTCCTCTCTAAATAATAACAAAAATGTATACAACTTATACAAAACTATAATGGGTTAACCTTTTCTTCTTGGTCTGAGGTGTACTTGGTACTCTAAGTTTAAGACTGATTAACAGACACAGAATTAAAGTTGTTAAGCATCTGCATGATGTAGTGTATTCAGTGTAGTATTGATTTGGCTGCAGTTTTGGTAGGTTTTTCATCACTGTGTAGAGTTTTCATGAGGATACAGGGTTGAGTGCTAACCCTTCTATGTCATTCAGTGGTCTCCATGGTATCTATAAACAGTTCCCATCTCATTTGCTGAGTGCTGTAAGTGTAGGTCCCAGGCAGGAACCTCAGCTTTTAACCCTAAATGATCCAACTTGTCCTGTAGTTCAGAATCCCTTCTGGCTTCTCTTTTACAGTCACAGTCCAACAGTTTGTGTGATATCTTATAGTAGTATCTTATTATAATATCTTATAATAATGCAGCTAAGATGTTGCAGTACAAAGCAGAAGCTCCTTCCTTATTGGTAATAATGGCTTTGCTGAACTTAAATGTATTTTTTGTTCACAGGAATTTGTATAGTGTTGTTTTGTCAAAAATAACTATAATTCTGTAATTTCAGAAATACAGCAATCAAAAAAAACAAGCATACAGCATGTATATTTTTCAACATTTCTGCTAACTTAAAAACTGAGTAAAAAGAGGACATAGTACTTAGTGCCTTTACCACTGACAACCAATATCCCCTTTCATTAGTTGCTGGAAGGGGGGCAGTTTGGGGGTGTCCATGTGTGGACCAAGGCTGAGCCCAGCAGCATTGTAATACAGACCACAGAAAGAGGGAGAAACAATTTTGACAGAATTACCACACAGTCACGATGACTATCCTAGTTTCAGTACATGTGATGTAGGAAAACCAGTCATTTGTAAGAAACAAACGCTGTTTTCTTTAAGCCCCCCCCCCACCGTCGTGCTAGGGCAGGAGTCTAACCCCTGACTTCTTATACATATGTTGAGGAAGATTAGCAAAATTATATTTCCTCCTTTAAATTAAACTTATTGAAATAATAAACTTTAAAAGCATTGGGTTTAGTGACATCTTCTCATTTATTCACTAGCTGTCTTCTCATACATAATTAAGAATTTATAAAAATTTCACAATCTTTCAGGTCACCTGGTAGGTTTTTTTAGGTGGTAATCTGAACATCATGGAAAATGCACTGTGGTATAGATTTGGTAAACACTTGTTTCGGCTTCATAACTGGTTAGGTCAGTAGATCAATTTGCTGACATCTGTGGATATAATCATATGTTGGAAAAGCTGCATTAATGTAAAACTTGCTTTTATGCTTTTTTTACAGCAACATTTTACTTTTGTTCATTTACCAGATGCTTTTCTCCAAAGTGGCATACAGCTCAGAATTACAGATGAAGACACTGGATTGTCACAGTGCAGTTAGTTTTTCTGATACCACCTTTTTTCCTAACGCCCATTGTACGAGTAGCTGATTATAGAATTGAGAGGAAGTACAACATTTGAGGACTACCTGTTATAAATTTTTTAAAGCATGTGTTAAAACAGCTCTCTGACCATTTACATTTCCTGTTAAAAAAAAGTCCTCCCATTCCTGAAAGAACCAAATGCTGATTATTTATTCAGTATATGTCCAATACAGAACTGCAGCATTTCAGAGTAACCCTACTGTTAACGATTGAGAGGTGTTTTTAGAATGGGGCTAAAGTAATTTTTGTCCTGCTTAAGATCAATGGATGCTTATGGGTATCTTGCTGACTTGTGTATTGTTTACTACTGGGCTCCAAAAGTCTCTGCAACATCTTGCTACAAATTATGGTGTTTGCACATGGAGCATGGGCAAATTAAGTGTCAGATACTCAGTCAAGATGTGGTCATGGCACAACGCAGTATACCAGTCTTCTCTTACCTGCTTGGCATCTGACCCCATGTTTCCATGGCACGAGAAAGTAGGTAGTGGTTACAGAAAGATGTAGCTGCACTGGCCAGTTTATGTCGTTTTCCTGTGTCTTGAATTTCAAGTGACCACTTGCACAGCTGCAAGCAGGGGAAAAACCAAATTTACAGGATTAACGTGGTTTCATGGTGAATAGATACAAGATTTGTTTGCTAAATAGTGCCTGGCTGATTATGAGATGCTGTCTAATTTTGGAGGTAGCATATTTTATTTTAATTTAAATGAAAATTTTTAGGATTGCCACAAACATATACTTTAATCGTGTAGTTTTCTTGTTTCTAAATTTTTGTTTACTTTTATTTTGCAGTTTGTAAATCCTTATTGGAAGAGTACAAGGAGAACCTAGTTTTATGTTAGGAAAGGTCACTGAGTCACATGCTTTCATGTGCATGACTTCTTATCTCTTGTTGTGCTAAAGAAGAAACTCTGTTAAGTGAACTACAAACTTTTGAGGTGGTGGGGCCTTGTACAGAAAACTGTAAATGTTTTGAGCCCTGGATGCAGGCTCATCCCTTCCATGGTGATAACACCATAAGATAGTTTTTGACCCCTGTTTTAATGGAGAGCGCCCACTCGCAAGTAAGTGGGGGAAAGGATGGGGTGCAAATGATCAGCTGATGTAAAACTAGATGGATGTAGTGTAGACATAAGTAAAAATAATGTAATGGATAAATGTGTGAGTATTTACAGTAGATTTTGGTTAGACCTGTAGATCAGTGCAGGGTGTTTACAAATGGCAGTGCAGGGGGCATGAGACAAGCACAGACAATAGGACAGGACTATGCATGACAGGGCAGACGTTATACAAACATTACAAAGGCACGGTGGGCAGTCAGTGGATGATGATCAGTCTGTCTATAGCTGATATTCAGTAATCTGACAGTTTTTGGGGAAAAAGCTGTTTCTAAGCCTAATGGTTTTGGCTCACAAGCTGTTGTATAGTCCTCCACATGGTGTGAATATGAACAGACTGTGATGAATTTCTAGTGAACAACCACACTCTACTGTATAGGCTTTAATACTTCATTTTTTTTGCAGAAATATAGCATTACAGTAAGAAAAGAAAATTTAAACAACGAACCCAAAATAATGCAAAGGAGGATGCATACCCAAGCAGGTCCTTATGTAAGCTGTATTCTAGAATGCCAGACCACAACCGAGTATCTGGGTATCCAGTTCCCACAATGCGCTACTTCTCGCAGTCTCTCAAACAGCAGCTTGGACCAGCTTTCAAATACAATGTCTGTTTATGGGGCAGGAACGAATTTTGCTGGTTCAGTCTGGATACTGCAGATTTGATGAATGAAAAAGGGACCAGATAACGATAAGTGGTATTAATAGCCAGCTAAATATGTGAAAACCCAGACACTGGGACACTGTATATCGGGGAATGAGGTCACTACAATTGTGTATATGGGCTCCAAATGAGTTGATTTATTGTGGTCTTTTTAAACAGCAAAATTTAATTCTTAAATTTAATTTAAGTCCTTGTCATACTCTGATTTTGTGAAATAATATTGTTCAGTCCCTTTCTTCTCAGCCTTATTTTCTTGCCACAAGTTTTACCTCAGTTTCAGGTGGATCCTTGGCTTCTTAAAGACACCCATATACAAAATATTGCTGTTTCAGTGCCATTTGTGAGCAGTTCTAGGAACAGTTTTAAGAAGCATGTTCTCCAAAAAGACAGTTATCATAGGATTCCAGTACCTCCACAGCTGTGTTTTGTATTTTTGCAGTTTATGAACTGTTTTTGCAGAACTCAAGGTTATTTATGGGTTTATGGTATGTTTCAAGGATCCACCATGGCTTAGCTCATGCTGTGGTGTTTCAGAGCCTCGGTGGTAGATATTACCATGTTGCCCCACCACTTAGAAATATAGCAGATTTATGCTAGAGAATGGGCAAACCCTTGTCGTTGTACCATTGACTGTATGGTATATACAGAGAAGGAAGATTGTTTACTGCAATATGTATTGAGCTTTAACTATATGCAGACTATTATTTCATAAAGAAGTATGATGCTAAAATTTGTACATCAGTTTTTAGGCAGGAGCACAACATGCATGAGTTAATGGCTTTTGCCTTTTTGTTTCTTAGTTGTAAATATTAGTCCAGTTAGTTACATTAATTTGTTGGAGTTAATCAGAGAAGTCTCACTGATAGGCCATGACCTTTTGCATGATGGTCTGGCTTGCATGTGTCAATAATCCTCAGAACTTTGTCATCTGGAGCCTTGTGTTCCTGGTAGGGTTTGTCTTGATGAAAGTGTCTTGAGTGAACACTGTAAACAAAACCTTTATAAGTACACATAAAAAAACAAAGTATACCTTGCACAGTTTAGGATTACCAAGGCTGAGCACTGAGGTTGATGTTCGTGGGGTAACCTGTATAACCCTTTTGGGCTCAGTCTGACTGGACTGGGATGAACATCCTAAGGCAGTGCTGAGCAAGTGTGTGGAAATGCTGACCACTCCTTGGAAGATTGTAGAGCTGTGGAAGGAACACTTTGAGGAACTCATCAAACCAATGTCAATGCTTGACATCTCTGGTGGATTAAACCATTCTTGAACTTATGATGGTAGTGTGAGGACTCTGTAATGGTTTTAATGAGAGTCACATGGAGATGTTAAAAGCACTGGACAGGGGGTAATGTGGCTCAGACACATGTTTATTGTTTCCTGGAAGGCAGGTGAGGGATGTCTGGACTGGCAAACCGGTGTAGTAGTCCCTATATTTAAGAAAAGGGAACCAGGTGTAGGTGTGTTCCTACTACAGAAGGTCACACTCCTCATCTTCCTTAGCAAAGTTTGTATGAGGGTACTACAAAGGATACGCTACCTGATAGTTGAGTCTTAGATACAGGACAAAAAAACGCAAGTTTCTTCCGGGTCATGGAACAGTGGACGAGTTCTTTTCTTTGGTACAATTGTTTGAGGGAGCAAGGGAATTTTCTAATCAAATCTTCATATGTTTTATTGGCTTGGACTTATGGTTTTATGTCTTTTATCGTCACAAAAGAGAAACTGAAGAGAGTCGAGAGTTTGGTTACATGATGAGCATTGCTGAAGTAGGTGCTCTCACTCCAAACAGCTTTTGCATTTGTTTGTTTATTTTAGTGTATGCATACATGTATTTGTCAAACAATGTAAATAGTTCTGTTTTGTGCCATTTATTAAGTTTCATTGAAATGCACTGTAAATAAATACATTATCTGCACCAATACACTCTGCATCTGAGCCATCTTTGTGTTTGTGGTGGAAAAGATCTGCTTCATCAACTGCTTCCTTGTCACAATGTCAAAGTGAAACCAAATCTCTACAAATTGATTTAAATTTATTGCAATTATTGAACACAAAATAATTGATTGCCTAAGTTTTCACCACCCTTACTATGACACACTTAAATTATCACTGGTGCAACCAGTATAAGTCCTATACTTAGTCAAATGGAGATCATCTCTGTGCAGTCAAGGTGTTTTATAAGCCAAACACTACACTTTAACAAAAACATGCCACTCACACTAAGAGTATGGTGGTGGCAGCATCATACCATGGTGATACTTCTTTGCAGCAGGCAATGGAAGGGTTGTGACGTACAGAGTAAAATGAATGTGGCTAAATACACTGAAATCCTTGAGGAAAACCTGCTGCAGTCTGGAAGAGATCTGCAACTTAGGAGGAGTTTTTTTCTAGCAAGACAACAGCCTGAAACATAAAGACAAAGCTACACAGGAATGACTTAAAACAATAATGTTAATGTCCTAGGGTGGCAAAGTCAAAGTCCACCCATCAGTCTATTTGACAATTTGTGGATGAAAATACCATGAAAATACCTGTTCACTCATAGTCCTGATCCAATTTAACAGATGCTGAGCAGTTTTGTGAAGAAAAATGGGGAAAACTGCAATGTCTAGATTTGCAAAGCTGGTCTACAAGGACTCAAGACTTGAGTTGCTGATAACGGTGCCACTGCTAAGTACTGACTTGAAAGGGGTGAACACTTCATCATTTGACACTTCACAGCCATCAATTATTTTGTGTTTAATAACTGTAATAAATGAGATTCATTTGTAGATTTTTTTCACTTTGGCATTTTAGTTTTTTTCTGATACCAAAAAAGCCTCATTAAATTCGCTGTGATTCAATGTTGTAAAACAATAAAACATAAAACAGTCCAAGGGGATGAATACTTATTGTAGGCACTGTACAGTACACTGCAATTGGCTGATTATACAGTATCTGCATCCTTAAGCGTCTCTTACAGTCTGACGGCTATGATGGTGCTGAAAACAAAAATGTCTTAGGGTAGGTGTATTGTGTAACTGTAAGTCACAAACCTCTAATAGCACATGGGGGAACCCCCCCCCCCCCCAACATTGAGTGATTGTTGTGTCACCCTCTCTTCTAGGGCATGCGTGTGCTGGTGGATGCTCGTGACAAACTGGGCATCGCTTGGCAGAATTCAGAAAATGAAAAGCATGGCATGTTCATGATGGCCTTTGAGAACCGGGTGGGTGTGCCCATGGAGCTCAGCACCTTCCAGCTTTATGTGCCTGCCTTGGCAGCCCTGTGGGCAGACACTGGCATCCAGGAGGCCTTTGTGCGCAGAAGTGAGTTCCAGCTGGTGAGTGTTTTGGGGTTTCCCGTTTCAAACCAGGAGGGGCTTGACTTAAAGTTTGGGCTCACTTTCTGGGGGACTGATCAATGTACTAAAATACTTAGATGTGGAAAATTGTAAATCATTTAAGGTTATAGGTTCTTGTTTTTAGCTCAGTTGTATTGGAAATGTGGTCAGAACTGCTGAATCTCTCTTAATATTCAAGAACTTATCTGCATTGTTAAATTTCATACCCCCTGTCATGTCTGTGTGTGTCTGTATTATACACTAGAAAAAGACAGTTGTATTAGAATAATTAGACTTTGAGAATTGCATGTCTTGCTCTCTCTCTCTCTCTGTTGATGCAATGCACTGTAAAGTAATGTCTAATGGCTTTTGAAAATTTAGAAAGCACTACTTATTGATCTGCAGCAGTTTTCCATTTGTATGTAAAAGTTAGCACCATTGTGTAGCTGCAGTGACAGGTTTTCTTAAATGTATAGTGTCCTTCCTAGGGCTTGAACGTAATTTCAGGGGAAAAAAAAATCCTACCAGCCATCAGCAGTGTTGCCAGGAAAACATGAATAAAGTACCACCATCCCCGACTTTGTTAGGAGTTGTATTAAATACCCCTGGTTTCAGTTATGAGGCATTTCTTCACATTAATGTGGACTAAATTTGGATTACATATGAATAAATGTCAATGTCTTATGTTGCTCAGCTTTTGGCAGGCACACAAAATCAGATTCACTGCTTGTGTGCAGCCCACAGGTTTCCTGTATTGGGTAATTGCTTTTTGAATGTGAGTGAATGAATGAATGAATGAATGGACATTTACACCATCCGTTACAAAGTAACCCTTTGTTTCTGAAATCCACACGTATGAACTTATTATACTCATTTTTAGTGGTAAGCTCAAGGCATGTCCTCTTACGTCCCTGCAGCAAGGTCATAACTTAATATTTTTCACTCTGTGGGAAAGGAAAGGGATGGTTTCTGCTTTTACTGAAGTGTGTTATGCCAAGGAGGAATTGCATCTGGTGAAGCACAAAAGGGGGAGCCGCCCGTATTGGAGTTGGTGTTCTTCCACTCTTGTGTGTTGTGTTGAGTTTCAGCACACTTGTCCCAGAGGTATGTTTGGGAAGCCAACATGTTTCCTGTTTAAACGGGGGCCCTTGGGACCAACCCCACCACATCTAACCAGAGGATGTTGACTCAGTAACATGTCCACACTGTGAGATGAGGCACAAAGAAAAGAAAATAGAAAAATAAAAAACACACCTTTCTGTTTTTTGTATTTTGCCTCATAGATCACATGCTTCAGTAGGAATAGCTCTGCATTTTGGGATTTTGTAATGACTTACGTTGTTGCTTTTGTTGCCAGGAGCACTAAAAATGAGCCAATGGAATCAGTGTGCGTGGATTACTTTTGTCTTATGCAGTTCTCTGTTTACACAAGGTAACTTTATTGGAAATTTTGTAATTGTATAGTTGAGTGCTATGAAGGCAGTAAGTAGAAACACATGGTACCATATGATACAGGAACCAGAATAATTATATCCATAAAGTAATTATAGAGGAACAAAACAAGCAATGGATTTTTTCTTAAACTGTTTAACTTTGGATGATTACAGAGACAAAAGGTCAGATCATACAAGGCTACAGAAATGTGTTCATTTGTTTTAAAAGCCTTTTCATTTCCATAATAAATCTGTGTGAAACTTCTTCTTTGGAGGGGAATGAGCACTGAATGCCCTGGTTTGTCTACTTCAGACTCAGCACTGCAGGAGACTCTAGGAGATTGTACTGTAAATCTGTAGGATGTGGCAGGCCAGTCAACCCCAGCCCAATCTTTGACACAGTCATTTCTCTAGTACAGTGTCCCCTCTGAGCTATGAGGTGAGCTATGTTGGAACTCACTGTTGCCCCCTTTCCCCTAAAAATGTCACGTTTCTTGTCCACACAGGGATTTGCAGGTCACTTGAAGGCATAATAGTGATCAGTCAGGAGGAGTTAACTTGGAATGAGGGAGCAACCACTTTTTGAAATACAATATTCTTAGTTTGCCCATTCATCAAGATTCATTTGAAGTGCAGAGTGTAGGGTGTAGTGAACCCCCCTGTGTGTTCCTTCAGACCTTTCTGTGACTATTGCTACCATTCCCTGGGATGTCGTGCCTATTTACTGTGGGTGAAGCACAGCTGTAATTAGTTTTCCCATCTGGAAACTGGCATAGACCATGAGAAAAAGGAATTTTTTTTGACAGTGCTCCTTTCTCACACTCTCTCTCTTTGTCTGTCTGTCTAGAGAGAAATGTTATTTATTCACCAGATAGCTGCTACAAATTCTGGTAGGAATACATTGTTGACAGTTTGAACCAGCTCCAAGGCATTACTTTACTGTTACTTTATTGTTAATTTTTCTCAGTTATCAAGGACATGAAAAGCAATAACAGTTATCAGGTATTCATTTATTCCATCCATTTAATGCATTATCTTTTTAGTGAGGCCTGTGATACAATAGACCATAAAATTCCCCTAGATGATATCATGAAATGGAATAAATGTAAAATGTATCACCACCCTTGCGATTCTTACCCTGTTATGCTGCCAGTCGCAGCTATTACCTACTTGTCAGACAGCTGCTGATCAGACTTCCACGTCAGTGAGATGGAATTTTAGACCATTCCTCCCTACAGATTTATCTGTCTATATTTCTGGGATACCTTGCAGGAACAGCCCTCTTCAGGTCATGCCACAGGATCTCAATTAAGTTAGAGTCTGGAATCTAATGTAGTCATTCCAAAACTCATATGTTCTTTTTAAACCATTCTGTTTGTTGATTTCCTCTTGTGTTTTCAATCATTGTCTTGTTGCATCATCCAATTTCTATTAAGGTTCAGGTGAGGGGCTGCTACTCTAACATTCTCCTTTAAAATTTCTTGATACAGTTTTGAATACATTGTTCCTTCAACAATTGCAAGCTGTCTGGACTCTGAGGCAGCAAAGCAGGCCCAAACCATAATGCTCCCTCCACCATGCTTCACAGCTGGGATGAGGTTTTGGTGTTGGTGTGCAGTGCAGTGCCCTTTGCCCTCCAAACACAGTGGTCTCATCTGTCTATAGAACATTATCCCAGCATTGTGGAGCATCCACTTGGGCTGTTGCAAACTTGAGACGTACAGCAATGTTGTTTTGGAGAGCAGTGGTTTCCTCTTTCCTCTATCCTTCCATGAACACCATTCTTGTTCAGTGTTTTTCTTATAGTAGACAATGAGCAGAGACTTCAGAGATTTCTCAAGATTTCTTCATGTCTTTTGCTGTTATCCTTGCTCTTCAAGTGATACATTGCCAATTACTAGGGAGAGTAGGAATAAATCTATTTTGTATTTCCCACAGTCTCAGTTCTGTAAACAACTAGTCTTTTAATGTGAACTGGTAAAAACCATGATGTTGCACAAATTAATCTGACAATCGCATAACTGTATTTCAACTTCATTACATCTGCAACTATGTTCAATCTCCAATAACTATGACTTTTTTAAAGCAAATATATAAACTTCTTTTTGTCTGTGATGCACCTCTGTACTCCCTGTCTGTTATATGACTTGTTTATTTTTACATACTATTCTTGTGAAATGGACTTCTGTTTACTCTGAGGTGCATGTTGGTTTGGACAAAAGCTATTGCTAAATGAGTATAGGTGGTCCTCAAGTTACAATGTTTGCCCCCCAGACCTACAACTGGCATCCCATTAACCTTATATTATTTTCACATCCTGACATTTGGTTGTAATGTCTAATGATGACCTCTCTATTGGCTGGATGATAACACTGGTTGGCTGTACTGTTGAAATACAGTCATATTTGTTGCTATTTGGGTCTCAGTCAGGGTTTGGGTGGCAAGCAGCAACTATGTTTTGTATTTTAATTTTTCAGTACAGTATATATTCATTTACAAAGTAATGTTTTTTTAACCTTTTGTCTTTGTTAGTATTGTACTTCTCTTTCTGAAGGTATGTTTCTATGAAAGTACTTTGGCAAAAACTCAGAAGATGAAAATCTTTATTCCAATGTTCATTTCAACAAAAAACTAAAGCCACATCACTCGTGGTAAAACACAGTGGGTCCTCAACTTGCAAACACAACTTAGACTGTAAGTCTGTATGTACCTTTGTTTGTAAATCGAACCATTACATTGGAATCAATACAAGCTTAATAAGACAGACATCCCTTGATTTTGAGTGTAAGCAAAATAATCTGTTAAGAAATGTGTATTGTACATGTCTTTTGCAAAGACCCCACTGCAGTGAAAGGTGAATGAAAAATGTAAGAGAAACATTTTCAGTATTTAACTGGTGAGATACATCAGCGAATGTTCCATGTGCTGAGTCCATATTTGACAGGAAGCTGAGCTTGTAGTGAATGATGTATTTATTTCATAACTGATCTTTCTCCAAAGGAAATATAAAAATTCAAATACATCATGTTGATCCTTTAAGAAATAATATTTGTAATAACAAATTATGTATTTTTTTCTCTCACCTGGAATTTGCTATGGTTGCAAAGCCATAATTCCAGTTTGTGTATAAGAGTAATGAGTCTACTGCCTCCCAACCCTTATAGAACATTCAGTTACAGCAAGCTTGTTTATTCATATATTAAAAAGCCTTGTATTTTGGCACAAGTATGAACATTTAAATAGGTCAGAGCAGTTTAATAAAAGCTAAAATAAAAAGATTGTTACTTACTCCCAAAGGGGGTCCAAAGCCCAGAGATTTTTCCATCAGCTACAGAATCTCATCCTTGCATAAGAAAATTTGCTGTGGAGTGTTCACTGCGCCAGTATGGTTCAGGTACGGTATGGTAATGGAAGTCTTGGAAGCATAGGGTGCTCAACAAAAAAGGTACACCCTGACCCTGAAACAATTCATTTCAATTTATTTTTATAGAGTCCCTCTTCTCACACAATGACTCAGAGTGCTGAACAGTAGATTAGGATAATTGAACTAAAAATAAGTATAAAGGGAATGGATAGATAAAGGTTAAATGTTAATGAGAACAACTATACAGGGTATAAGTGCATAACAGTAAGTCTGCCAGCAACTGAGGAGAGGAAAACAAAAAAAACTCCCAACCAGGAGGCGAGGGAGAAAAATAAACCTCTGGGGGTCTGAGTGCCAGCGACCGCTCACCCCTCCTGGGCCTCTACACATAGAAAAAAGTGCCAGTAGTAACAGCTAACAAAGTTTATACTAAGGACAACACTGTGTAGGACAGTGAATTTGAGTAAAGTGATGTTGAAGTGCAGGTGTGCTTGTCACATCATCAAGGCAGGGGGTCCTCAGTTCCCAGCAATATGGATTGTTGGTCTCACCACTGGTTTCGTCTGGCCTCAGTGGTGGGGGTCAAAAATCTGCACTAGTTGTTCAAAGGAACTCAAACAGAACAAGTGAGGGTTAGTATCTAACAACATTAAAGACAACATAATTAAGCAGTGTAGATGAGATGCAGAACTGTAACATGCAGGATTCAACAGTACTTATATTGGAAATGGCAAGGAAGACACCAGTCCATTGCAGTCCATACAGAGACACACTTTGATGCCCACATACACACATACTGTGGACTGTTTAGAGCCATAGACCTAACTGAAACCCTTCTCAACAGCACAGGGCCTGTGCGACAGCTGTACTACCCACTGTATCACCATGCTGCAAGATACAGATAGGAAACTATGTTTTCTTAATTTTTCATGAAACACTTTGTTGTTGGAGTAAAGCACTTTGTGGGTGTTGAGGACTGAAAAATTGCTAATTACTGCTGAAGGATCCATGCCTTGCTTTACATTTTAGCTCAGCACACTGAACTCTGATGGTGCCCCTCAGGGAAGACGCCTGGGCATGGAGCCCATACACGCAGCTGTTTCCTCACTAGGCAGCTTTACACAACCAGCACTGCAGGCAGAAGTGCTGCAGTTACTGTTACCTTGCCCTCTCTGCTCTGATAGAATTTTTCTTAAGAGCAAATTGTCAGTCCCACCACATTCCTATGTTTCCTACATTATTACCTTTTGTGTTCCCTGTGTATGAGCTTGTAATCTGAGATTTCAGGCTCAAGTCCCAGTATCCAGAAGTGTGTATATTTTTGATGTACTGAAAGATTTTTAATTTTGTTACGGAAAAAAATTACTTTTCAGTACTTTCAAGAATATACTTGTGCTCATAATATTTTTAAAATGTTGATGTGTGATAATAGACTCCTACAAGTACTTGGGGATTGATAAGAGCAACAACCTGGATTGGTCTAAGAACACCAATGCACTGTATATGGAAGGACAGAGTAGGCTGTAGTTTCTTAGAAGGCTAAGGACTTTTAAAATGTGTAGCAACCTCCTCCACATGTTCTACCAGATTGTAGTCATCAGTGTGATTTTTTTTAATGCTGTGATCTGCTATGAGGAAACATCACTTCTAGTGAGAGGCGTACACTCTTCAAACTTGTCAAGAAAGTGGGATCTGTTATGGGTGAGAGCCCTGATTTCGTGGTGGCCATGACAAAGGCCAGGATGAGAAGGAAGCTACAGTCTATCTTGAACAATTGCTCACATCCCCTAAATGAAGTGATCACCATGACCTCTTTTAGCCACTGGGGACCATGATGGTGGTGTGTTAAGATGCCCAGTCCACTAGGGTGCTATTTTTTTTCTTTTTTCTTTGTTTTTGTTTTCTTACCCCTTGTTTTATTCCATTTACTACCGTACTGTTATGTTTTTCATTTTTGTTTTTTTACAGTTTCCTTTTTTCTTTTTGCCTTTTTCCACTGTTGTGTGTTTTCTCACTGAGCATATGGAGACGTGTATGGAAGATGGCGACGCTAGCATGCAGCGGCCTCTCCATGTCTTTCATTTTTGTGGTTTTTGCTTTTTTCTCTCTGCTTGGCTTGTTTTAATCTATTCTATTTTCTCATTGAACTAACATTACTGAATTGTTTTTGAGATGTGTACTGAAAATGCCAGTGTATTAAGACTACAGCAGCCTCTCCGATTTCTTTGCTTCAACTTCTTTTCTGCTGTTGACTTTTCATCTGCACCCAACAAACTTTTCTGTTGGTGGGAGGAGCTTGTGGCTGTTCACTCAAGAGGCCGGAGTCTTCTGTCTCAGTTCCCCACTTGCGTTGCAGCTATTCAACCTCAGATCACACATCCCCAAACTCACATCCCCTGGCAGTGACACTCATCCCCTAGCAGTGACATCCACCAGAGGAGGTGATGCAAGAGAGTGGGGTTCCCAGCTCACTGTCTTGGATTCAGAGAACATTACAGGAGCCCTGATTGTGGTGAAACCCCTGGACAACCTAGGACAGCATATGGGAGAAGATGCTTCATATTGTGGTGGTGTCAGTCACAGCAAAGAAAATGGTGTACGGAAAGTCATGATGTACAAAGGGAAATGCATAGCCACAGCCTCACAGTGAGGAGGAAACCCCTGAAGATCAGAGTGCTACCATTTATTTACCTATCCTACCTTAATCTGTCTGTCTTTTTTTATACTGTGTATGTGTCATGTGCTTGTCTATTAAGTGTATTTGTGCACCAGGTACAGGAGAAATGACATTTTGTTCTCTTTGTACATCTCCACAAGTGCAGAGTAAAAATAAATTCACCTTAAACCTTACTCAATTTAGGAGTGTCAAGAAGCTCTTCTGCAGGTCCTTCCTACTCCATAACGCTACACGATACTTGTCAATAATAAGACAATTTGTTAATGTTATTTACTGGTCATTCATTCATTCATTCATTCATTCTGCTCTTGTTGTTTATTTATTCTTATGTGCTATAAGAGTATCTCCTGTGTCCTGAGTGTCCAGTTGCTATATGCCAAATTTCCCTGTGAGGATCAGTAAAGTCCTATCCTGTCTTGTCCATTTTTCTGAAATGTACATATATGGTTCACTTCCTGTGTAGTGTACAAGCATGCCTCCTGTCTGTCATTTAACATTGTCTCATATTGTTTTGAACATTATTTTATTAGTCTTTTACCATTTCTAGGCACCAAATTAGTCAAGTATGAGAGATATTTATCTCCCAACTGTTTTCAGTTTTTGACAACTGAGAGCAAAACCAAACCACTGGTAGAAAGTACTGCCTTTCCTGAAGTCTTCCCCTACATACTGTTTGGGTTTTGCTCGTACTTCAGGTTACAAACATCATAAATCCTGAGATTTCAAGACAACTGGCAGTCCATTGCTCAGTTAAATGTTGAGTAATTCAAGAGCCCGTTTAAAGCCACAGAATGTATAAGTCCCACAATAGTAATTGGTGTTCAACAAATGATGTCTTAACACCTCTGTTTTATTTATAAGGGGGAATCTGTGAAGTACTTTTTGGACAACTTGGATCGGATTGGACAACTGGTGAGTCACTCTGATTTTTGCAATGGTTTATTTATACAAACCAGCTGTTATTCTTTTAAACAAAAAAGTTATATCCGAGTCATAACTCATTAAGAAAAGTAAATGCTGGTAATGGTACACATTTTTATAGCTTGAAAGGACTGTGTAGTAGTAAATTCTCAAAATATAGATTTAATGTCATTTAGATAACAGATAATGTTGTAATTGTTAAATGACTTGTTACAAAGTAAGGTAAAATGTTGGCCAATAAATAAGCAACTGAATAACAATCAGGATCATGCTCATCACATTTTAGTATCCCTCTCTTTATTATTTCCATGTTTAACAAAAAAGGAAGATGATGGGGGTTCCCAGTTGCCTTAGTTGGTAATATACTTGGGCTAGTACCAGTCGGGTTGTTGTTGCTTTTATGAGCTGTGTTTGTGGTCCACCATATCTGGACCTAAGAACAAGCAACCTCAAGACTTGTAGGTCCGATCATCCCAGCAAAAGTAAAGAACCAAATTCTCCTATGTTGCTTGGATTTTTGAAAACTGCAGCAAATTATTGTGTTGCTCGTTATGGAAAAATGTGATCGGGGTTTACTGATCTGTTTAAATGATTTAAATAACAGTATAAGCTTAATGCAGTTCTTTCAATTATCTGATTCTTTATTAGTCAGATGATCACCACCTGTTTAGGATTTGGAAAATGTAACCAAACACTTTTGATATCTGTGTCAAGATCATGCAGCCATTTTAGCTCCTATTTTGTATGTTGCATTTTGCTATCCAGTTATTAAGAGTGTTTTGTTACTGTTCTGGATCCAAAATGAATACACCTATACTTCATAATGCAAATGTTCAATTTTTGAATTTTCAAAGATACAAACATTCCTGCAGTTATTTTTAGTTGTTTTCTACACCATTCTGTTTTCTTTGTTCCATTAAAAATTTTTCTGTCGCACAGCAAAAATGGACTGCATTGCCCACTCCTGTCACTAGTAAAATGCACTTAAAACAGGGAGATGAAAATTGGAGAATAATATGAGTGGTTTTCACCATCTCACTAAGTTTCCATATCAGTCTCATCAAACAAATTATTTATTGTATTATCTATACCTAAAACTTTTACAGAAACTACCTAGATGTTTCCAGTAATGCAACCCAGCATTGTATCAGCTGTTGTTGAAAATAGAATGAAGCCTTACAGAAAAATTTGAATTCATTACAGCCTTATCTGATGTTTTTAACCATAAATTAACATAAACTGAATAAACTAAATGTTTAAGATGTATTATTAAGCTTATATTCATTGCATCCTCATGGGTAGACAAAGGACGTTATGAACAGACTTATGCTTAGAGTAGTATTTTTAAGTTGAGGTACAAGTGTATTTTAAACACTTTTGATTGAAATTTTTACTGTTATGTTTCAAAAAGTGAGGTATACCATCTGTAGTTCAGCCTTCCCACGTGTCAGCCTGTTGTTTACATATGTTCTATATCATAAAAGAAGAGTGGACTTCTAATCTAACAGCTTGCAAGTGGTGACTGTATATACTTCCTTGTTTTGTGTGTGATTAATTTATCACTGTAAATATTGTATCAAAGAATAAACACCCCAGACAAGTGTGATATATAACAGATGATTGTTATTGCAGTTTTTTTAACGTGATTGGACATTTGTATGAATGTATGTTGTGATTTTTTTACTTCAAAGACTTCTATTAAGGATAATGAATAGGCAGTAATAAACAAGGTTTAATTCAATGCATAGCTAATCAGTTGTGAGAGATCCCACTGTTCACTCTGATCCCATAGTGACAATTTCCTATAAATTCCTTGAGCCAAAAGACTGAATTCAGATTGCATTTCCTTTATTTAACATTCAAATATATGAATGAAAATGTTTTAAATAACTTTCATTTTTGTCTTGCTTCATATGCGGCTTTCAGAATTACCTGCCAAACAAACAGGACATTCTGTTGGCACGTAAAGCCACCAAGGGCATTGTGGAGCATGACTTTGTTATCAAGAAGATCCCCTTCAAGATGGTGGATGTAGGTGGCCAGCGTTCGCAGCGACAGAAGTGGTTCCAGTGCTTTGATGGTATCACGTCTATCTTGTTCATGGTGTCCTCTAGTGAGTACGATCAGGTCCTGATGGAAGACCGGCGCACGAACCGCCTGGTTGAGTCCATGAACATCTTTGAGACCATTGTCAACAACAAGCTGTTCTCCAGTGTATCCATCATTCTTTTTCTCAACAAAATGGACTTACTGATAGAGAAGGTGCAGACAGTAAATATCAGCAAACACTTCTCTGACTTTCCTGGTGACCCGCAGTGCCTTGAAGACGTGCAGACTTACCTGGTGCAGAGTTTTAACCGACGACGACGGAACCGCAGTCGCCCCCTTTTTCACCACTTCACCACTGCCATTGACACAGAGAACATCCGCTTCGTATTCCATGCTGTCAAGGACACCATCCTACAGGAGAACCTCAAGGACATCATGCTGCAGTAAGGACATAGGTCAGATGAGCTATGACTTCTTTCATCAGATAAAGCATACACGGATTAATTGAATCCACAGATCTTTACAAATAGAACCTTGTGCAATCAAACTACCTTATTTCTTGAGCTTGTCATGGAAATTGCCATCCAAAAAGTAAATGAAATGATAAGGCTTATGTGATGCAAAGATGAAGTTGGCAAAGCTGCATCCCCGTAATCTTGAAGAATTACGAGAATTTAGGGAGTGTCTTGTAATTGCTTGAAAAATTGATCTAAAGATACCCCTCGTGCAGCAGAAACTGAAAATCCTAGGCAGTTGAGGCAAGTAGTTCCAGGATATCCTGTGCATGAGGTCCAGCTGAAGGCAGCAGTATATTTTTTTTAAAAAATGGTATCTGAATTTGACTAAATAAGACCATTTGCACTAAATAATCACCAGCTTGCACCCAACTTAACTGCACGGACTGTGAAAGAGTGACAGAATGAGCAGAAAACTGGCAAAACCAGACAGTCTGCACTTCATATCTTTCTGATTGTGGCCTTAGCTGTAACAGACACAGATATTGCCTCATCGCATGTCTCCCATTTGTGTGTTTTTCATGAGTCCCTTTTTTTGAGAATATTTTTACAATACATAGCTAGACAACTATTGAAGCCACAGTTTACCAGGCTTCCAGTTATTCAGCAGTCCCTCGGAAATATAAATCTGATAGCCAGATGCTCACATTCAGTGAAAAACAATAGGTTTGTAGTAAATACTCTAGTTATGCACGGTGATGTCTTCCATGTTGAACGTTACTCTTTGTTTTGTTTTAACTTTGAATTAAAAAGCATTTGCACTTCTAGTTTCTAAAGGTTTGAGGAATTTCCTTGATTAATTGTCAAGATTTGCGGAAATGTTTAAAAAATCCATTTTTCCCTTAGTATATATAGCAGTCTATGCAATAATCTGTTTTGCTCTGTACGTAGCTATTGGGAACTTGAAACTAGCTGCTGTTTCAAAAAGCCTGAATTTGATTCTTGTGAGGTCTTGGCAGTGAATTGAATTAGGAGTATAATAAAACAGTTCCATCAACAACTCATCCCAACAGCTTAACAAGTCATTTTACGGTTTACCTGTGTGGTGTTAGTATTGGTGCAGGACAACCCCTCCTCCTGACTTGCCTTTCATAGTGGAAGTTACCTTGGCTGCTGCTACAGAAAGAGAGCAAATCCAAACCATTGCCTATTTTTGAAAGTGGGGGGTGTTTCTTATGACATCAAAACTTTAAGAATGTAAGTGGGAGTTGCAGTGCATCTCCAGCACAGGGTAATTAGGAGTCAGAGTCAAGTTGCTTCAAAAGTACTTGAGAACATGAGGTCTGTTTGCATGCCATTTGCAGACCCAGAGGCGGAGGGTAAAGAAAAGTCAGTTTTCTTTGTACATCTCCAAGAGGGCTATATGTGACCTGTGACCAGCACTGTGGATTTATAACAGTATCTTGAAGGTCAATACTTCTTGTTTGACTCAATTCTACATGAGTAATGTGTGCCAGCAAAAACGGTGGTATCAGAGAAACAAATTGAAATGGTAACTGTGTATCTGCATCTGAAGCTCTTTTTTGTGAAATGCACTTTTATCTTGAGCTGTATGTTGCTTTTAAATAAACCGTCTGTGAACTGCATAAATAATAAATCTTATATTCTTTTTCATGAGTATTTTATTTATTGTAAATATTGCAGGAATAGGGGACCAACTCGCAACTTTCATCAGACCTTTTTCCAGCAAGGATGGTGTACTTGTCGGCACAAAGGAGACCTTTCTGTGAGCCAAATTCTGGTATCTCCATGAACAGAACCTTGTGACTCATTATCCCACATTTCCTCCAACTTCCAATTAATTGGCCATGCAGCCCAACCCTGATCTTTTCTGTTCTCTAGTAGACATGGACACAGTTACAGGCCAAGTGTGACCAACATTCATCCAGGTAAGTCTACTGTTAGTAAACCTAATGCTCATAATTGATGCTGCCTTTTACACTTACAAACAGTAAAGATGTGACAAAAATGAACTAGATTACACTTGACAGACTAAACAGTGGCACAGATTTGACATCTAAGCCAGAAGTGTGACTATGTGCAACAGGAAGCAGGAAACCAACACGATACAGGTGAGGCCACAGCTACACAGCCAGTATGAAAACATTTGTTTTGTCTGGTCTGGTCTCTGTGTGCGTGTTTTGCTGCACAGGGACTCGAGTCCTGCATCTTTTTAAAATTACATTCAACAGAGGCACAAAATGACAGTAAATAGTCCTCGTGGAGAAGATGTGGAAAATATCCATAATGACATGGTTAACAGATCAATCCAAGAAGGACAGAAGCAGCAGGCGACAATGTGCAGAGCTTTTTTCTACTTCATAGCTGAGGTGAAAAAGCCATAAACAGGGTAATGTATGAAGGACTGTAAGTTGTATGGAAAAAAGACAAGCTCAGAATATTCCACCATTTAAATTTAACATTTTTTTAAACAACATTTGCATAATAAAGTACAGAAAGTGGTGATATAATAAACACACACAGTAAATATTTTGAAAAACAAATTATTGGTTGCACATACATGGAATGTATGTATGTTTATTGGGGTTGATAATCACTCAGCTTCAATAAGTATCTATCAGCCCAGCCCATGAAGACCCCCGCCCGGTCTTCTGCATCATTTTTCAGTTGAATGCAACGCTGCAAAAATCATATAAACACAACATAATTACTGGAAAAAAATACATACAGGAACAATTACTACTTTAACCTCAAGCATCTATCATACTCACTTCTGCCCCAGCAAACTGTTTTTGCTCAACAGCTGGGACGTTTCGACGTGTAATAAGAGCGCCCTCTGGTTTCTTTAACAGAAATTTGTAGTCTAACTTGGTTTGTGTGATTTGATAGTTGTAATTATGACTTTTCCCCAAAGCAACGAACAAAAGCTATACACTTTTGGCAGAAAAGCTCTAACTTCAGGGTCAGTTTATAATTTGCCAAGATGCTGAGAATGGGCAACCAATTATACTTGGACCCCAGAGGTTTATTTATTCCAGTCTTGACTAGGAGATTTTTGTTTTCCTGTCTTCAGCTAACAGCTGCCTTATTTCCTTATTTTTCTCCAGCATTATAGCTGCTATCTGTTTTTTATGACCATCTCTGCTCAGTTGTCCTGTGTTCCACATCACTGTGCTGGAAAGCATGTGCTATAAAAATAACAAATGAATATACCAAATTATCAATAGAATACTACATGTCTGCAATCATCAGAACACTGAAAGTATACTGAAAAATATATTTTAGTTGTGATAAAGTAAGTCAATAAGTTAAACTCATTACAACTACTCAAAAACACAAAAAAAGGCTTTTCTAAAGGAAATACTATTAAGTGTTAAATGATTGTACCCTCATCACTATGAATCCCTTGTCTTCAACTTCACTATTTTCAGGACCAAACAAAGTACAGGGTGATTCAAAAAGAATTTGAAAAGAACACTTATAAAAGTGTTCTGTTCTTTTTGAATCACCCTGTACAAACCTCATAGTGCTAAAGTAAAAAAAGAATTACTTCAGAGCAACCTGTTCAAAATGATAACTATGCAGGTAAGGTGAGGGAATCTCTCTGGAACATACAGATAGATGTGCCCTGTCAACTGAAATGAGGGCAGTTTATAGTTAGCTGCCCAAGCTGAAAAAAGCTGGGCAAAAGTACAGCCCCGTGAGTCTGACAGCAGCCTTCAGGCAACACATTTGCTGTCACCAGCCTTTCTTTATCCAGGTGTTTGCTCTGCTAGTGATGTAGTGCTCCTGAACATATTCCAGGGACCAACAACCCAGTCATATTGCGGGCTGTCACACCACCTCTTACTATCATACTACCATTTTTTGTACAGGACTTCTATCCTATTCACTCACATTGATCGATTTCCAGTATTTATAAGTCTAAAATATTCTGATAGCATTTGTTCCTCTGTTCTTATTCTATTTTCTATCAGTTTTATTGGGATTCTATTTGGTTTGGCCCACAGACTAGAAGCTGGGGAAATGGCTATGTATGCCAACTAAGTTGCTGAGTAGCAGCCCTCACTTAGCACTCCTGGCTAGATGCTGAGAACATTGTCCAGTGATGCTCCCTTTGAACATAATGGGCATGATGGAGAATCAAGTTCTCTCCATGTATACATGTTTGACAGAGTAGGCAGCACATCATAAACTGCCTTGATCAAGAACTTAATACAGTGGGGCTCTGTTGTACTGAGCTCTGCCCATGAGATCTCAGGTTCAAGTGCGTGTTTACATCTGCTCCCTGCTTCCCTACCATCCGTTCTTTCTCCACTGCTATGTGCACCTCCTGCTGTACCAGCTTGCAACCTCTCCTTCCTCCTTGACCTTGTCATATTGCCACAATGAAACACTGTGCAAACCTGCTATTTCAGAAGCCACACACCACTACCCTGTGCTGAAGACAGGACTCTACCTGCTCCACCACAGCCACTGCATTTCTTTCCTGTCCTCTCCACCATACCTGCTCCAGCAATCGTAAGATCACCAGAGACCCTGAATGGCAGCACTTCCCTTGGTCATTGTGTTGTCTTAAACCCACTTCTATGCTCCCAAAGGGTAACTTTAGTTTGTTCCTCTACCCCTACAGGCAATGCTGCTCAAGCTGTGAGGTACCAGGCCACCTGTGCAGGTAACAACTTATCTTTCTCCCCAGTGTTACACTATCCATACTGAGACTTTATCAACCAGTAGAGGCCAGAGGACTCATGTTTATTCTGCTACAATTACTGATGCAATCTTGCCAAAAGTGTCACTGAAAATCCTTTAAAATTTACCATCCACCAGTCTGAATTAATTTTGCACACTTAAGAAATATCTTTTTCCCTCCCAGACGTCCACGTTTATTTGAGGTAAACTTTACATGTTTTGTAAACCTGTAAAAATTTTGCAACAATAAGAACAATGAGGAAATAATTAATTAACCTACTTTTTATAATGTATTTTTATCAAATATGTATAATAAGATGTATTTATAATATATTATTGTATTATTTATTGTTATGTAGTATTCATATTTTCAATAACATTACAGAAGTCGACAACGTTTAAAAGGAGGGTACATTATGTGGTTAAAGACACGGCTATAAATAAGATGTGTTGGAATATCTGCTACAGCTCAGTGTTTGGAGAGCAACGAGATCTAAAATCAAAATAAGAACATTTATTAATGCACAGTACTTCAGTGTAATAGCTGAAGCTGTACATTCTTCATTGTACGCCGCTTTTCAGTCCCGTTCAGCGTTACACCGGAAGTGTCCATGTTGCCTCCAGCTTGGAATGTACCAACTTTCCAAGGGGCGGCGATACGTACTCGACACAACTATTCTATTTAACTTCAAATCATTTAAGCTTCCAAGCATAATTTGGTTTCGAAAAAGAAAATAAATAGATGTTTCGATACTATAACAAGTTACTGCATAAACTCTTGCTTCAACTTGTTTAAATTTTTTTGTCCTGTCTTGACGCTTCAAAGTTGGCATTGTCCTGGTGTACCGCTGACTGGGGCTGCTGCCGGCTGTAGCGCACATGGGCTGCTGAGCAAATCCCTCACATAACGGTGGAAAAATCAGCTTTTGCCCACGTTTCTACATTTTAAACATTTGCCGTGGCGCGTTGATGCGGGATTGGGATACGGAGAAGATGGAGGCCGAAGTGGAGTTTGAGGAGGGCGAGGAGCCTTCGTTTAGCGACCCGGAGGATTTTGTGGACGACATCAGTGATCAGGGTGAGCAGTGTGACCAGCGGCTCTGCGGCCTCATAGAGGCACGTTTCGTATAATAATAATAATAATTATTATTATTATTATTGTTATTATTATTATTATTATAATTCCTTCAGGCGCCTGTGTGCATTTTCAGTGGCGCCTGCGTCAGTGCATGAGGGGCTGCTCGTCACTGCGATGGTCATTGTGCTCGGCGCTGCTTTACCATCTTCTCTGTTGGCGTCTTTAATGTCCGCACAGCTTTGGCAGATTTAACAAACGTCCACTGACCCCCTTTCCAGCACCATCCACCGTCCGGAGAGCAACCTGGTTGCGCTGTTAAATCGGTAACCAACCCACAGGTACACGGGGTCAAAGCTGAGTGAATGAATGTAGTGACAGTTAAACGTAGACAGGACGGGTGTACCACAGGACAACAGATCACTGGCGTAAATGTGTTATTTTTCAATATTATCAAGTAATACAGCAACAGAAATACCTTTGTCCAAGAAAAATTGCATTACTACAACGGTGTTGTTTAGCTGATGCATTTTTCCAAAGGAGTTTAGGGTGCTTTAAGAGTTTATTCACCCTCTCCAGTCAATACTATATACATAGTCCTGTAGTAGCAGTTACACCCGTGAGTCTTCTTGGGTTTGTGTGTACGAGCTTTTCATTTTAGATTTTGGAATTTTTGCAAATTCTACAATGCAGTTTCCTCCAACACTGAACCAATCTAGAAAGAGAGACTCATTGAACAGCAATTTTCAGGCCATACCACAGATTTTCAATTGGATTTAAGTCTGGGCTCTGGCTAGGCCATTCCAGAACATTAACCCTTTTTAAATTAATTCCTTAATTGTTTTGGCCACGTGCTTTGGGTCATTGTCCTGCTGGAAAATGAATCTTGACAATAAACACAGATCTCTGGCTGAAACAGTATATGCCTGTATTTGACAGTAGGGATGATATTACCTGGCTCCAAACATAGGTCTTTGCTTTGCTTTGCTGTCAGGCCAAGGGGTTCAACTGTATCAGACCACAAAAACTTTCTTACAAAAGGTTTTAGGTTTTGTCACTTGACTTCTAACAAGCTTCAGTAGTGACTTACTGTTTGTTTTTCTCAGATGTGGCTTTTTTCTAGCTAGTTTCCTAAGGAGACCCAATCTGTGAAGTGCTGAAGAGAATGTTGATGTTTGAACAGTTTCGGTTTATTTTAATTCGACTTTGCAACAAAAAAGAATGAGAAACAATCAATGGGGATAAATAATTTTCGAAGGCACTGTACAGTGATTTACTCATTACAACAGCAGAATATATATTGTAGAAGTTCAGGCTAAGTACCTTGTTTAAGGGTATTGCAGCAGGAGGTGGGATTCAAACTCAGATTTTTCAAGTACAGGGTAGCTACTCTAACTACACTGCCACCTGCTCCTGCTTTATGTGCAACTTTACATTGGTTTACACATTTATACAGCACTCTGTTCTTACTGTATCAATTCAGGGAAGTAACTTGATCAAGGGAAATACAGGAGGAGTGGGATTGAAACCCAGGGCCTTTACATTGCAAACAGACAGCCGTAATTGATGCACTACTTGCTAATCCATCTTAATTTCTCGTAAGGGTACCACCTGTCTAGCCGAAGTCTAGTAAACACTTTGGGAATTACTAGATAAATGGCTGGCACAAAGTATTTCTAAACTATAACCATTTCACAGTTTTATTTCCATGGGAAGTATGGTGGCACATTGAGTAGATCTTGGGCTGTTTGGAGTGTAGGTTCAAATATAGCTCAGTCCATGTGGAGTTGGCATATTCTCCCTGTGTCTGTGTCGGTTACCTCCAGGTGCTCTGGCTTCCTCAAACTGTCCAAACACCTGTGTTTGAGGTTAATTGTTCACTCTAAATTGCCTTTAATGTTTGAGTGTATATGGTTACCCTGTGATGAACTCGCATCCAACCCAGCATGTAGTCTTCTAACTTTGTGCCCAGCAGTTCCAGGATAGGCTGCAGACTACTAACAAGGATAAGCAGTTAAGGGCGATGGATGGATGGATGGATGGATGTTTTATTTCCTCACATCAATCTGATGTGTTTTCCAGAGCTCCTTGAGGATATTCTGAGAGAGAGACCACAGGAGGCAGATGGCATCGACTCTGTCATTGTGGTTGATAATGTCCCCCAGGTTGGCCCAGAACGATTAGAGAAGCTCAAAAACGTCATCCATAAGATTTTCTCCAAGTTTGGCAAAATCACCAATGAATATTACCCTGAAGCTGATGGCAAGACTAAAGGGTGAGTATGTTATCTTTACTGTGGGTGGGACAGCCTTGTTGCGATATTGGGGCGTGTGGAGTTCTGTGGGGGTGCTGATTAATGGTTCTCCTGTGGTATCACGCTTAGGTACATTTTCCTGGAGTATGCTGCACCTAACCATGCAGTGGAGGCTGTGAAAAATGCAGATGGCTACAAGCTGGACAAGCAGCACACTTTCCGTGTGAATCTCTTCACAGACTTTGACAAGTAACAGCCTTTTTGACGTTTTTCAGATTTGTCACCTATACGGTGGAATTTTGGTCATGGAATATATTTTGCAATAGAATTCACTGACAAGTGAACAGGAGGAGTATAACTTCATTTGTTGTTTTTAATGACTATATGCATCATATACATAAATTCTGCACTTTTTACGCTGTTAAGAATTAGTACTAATTAGTACTATTATCTTTAGCAAAATGTATAAAACTAAGTTACTTTAGCACCATGGACTTTATATTCAGAAAATAAGCCCTGTATACAAAATACAGAAATACTTATAATTGCTGCACGTTTAATAACACTTTTGACATGTTGAGTTTCTGTACCTTTCTGTACCTTTAAAGCACTGGAGGAAGTTTGCAAAACAGACCCAAACCACATTTTGTCCAGAGATCAGTTTGAATCATTAGTACCCTGTATTTGTTAGAAGAAAGCACTGGTGTCTTCTTTAGTCAGGCTGCTGTGCCTACGTGATGGTTAACATGGCTGTATTTTTTTAAATGTGGGATATAATTAAGCCAGAACACTTTCGTAGCATCACAGTAATATCAGTCCTCGTGTCCACCAAAGCAGGGATCTCCGGATAACAAGCGCTGGGTCATGTTCCTTGAGGAAGGACCTGTACTTTTTGAGTTCATGTTTTCCCATCTTAGTCAGGTGACCAGAAACCATCTGTCTTAGTCAGCTTGTATTTCCATTCTTGTCATCCATATTCATCTCTTGCACATCTCAGTGGGTGGTGATGTATAAAAATGTATATACTTTTAATGTAAGGATTCCTTTCCCCCCAGGTACATGACGATCAGTGATGAGTGGGAAGCTCCAGAGAAACAACCTTTCAAGGACTTTGTGAGTGTTTTCAAGATGTTTTGCTTCACAATGCTTAAAGGCAGATCATACATTTTTAAGACACTTATAATCATGTAGCATGCAATTGAGCAGATTGAGCTATATTTGCTCTTTTCAGTGGGTTTTTTTCTCCCCGTGTATACAGGGAAACTTGCGACACTGGATGGAAGACCCTGACTGCCGGGACCAGTACAGCGTCATTTTTGAGGCGGGTGAAAGAACAGGAATATTTTGTAATGATGTCAAGGAGCCGATATTGGTTGAAGAAAGGGCGGTAAGTATCGATTTTCTTTCTCTGTCTAATTTGTAGGACTTTAGAAGTACACTGGTCCCTTATGTTCCAAACACAGTTGCAGCTGTTCATAACTCTTTTACCTGTGACATTTGAGTCACATTTAATGAAAGTGTAATAATAAAGACATCAGTTTATTTATTTGTGAGTTAGGTTCTGCAAAAGCTAAAACTAAAATACATACAATGCAGAAAATGTCCAGCGTTTGCATGTTTTACCCTGTGTTCACATGGGTTTCTTCTAGATGCTCAGGTTTTCTCCCACAGTCCAAAGATGTTTTTCAGTTGAATTGGTGACTATATTGCCAGTAATGTGATAAAGTGTGACTGAATGAATGTGTGATTGCTTTTGATGAACTGGCGACTTGTCCAGGCTGTACTCAGCCCTATGCCCTGCACTTTTGAGACAGCCTCTGGACTGCCATGACCCTGCATTAGCACAAGCAGTCAATGATGGTGAATTCATGAAAAAATTGTCTCTAAGAACTCCTTCTCTAAGCATCACCTTCCCACTTTGTTTTATTTATTATCTCCATTTTCACCAGCACTGTAATATTCATCTTCCTGTAATGTTAATCTATCATCCGCATTTGTTTACTTCCTGCTATAGCGCTGGACAGAGACCTATGTCCGCTGGTCACCCAAAGGGACATACTTGGCCACATTCCACCAGAGGGGTATCGCCTTGTGGGGGGGAGAAAAATTCAAGCAGATTCAACGGTTCAGCCACCAGGGGGTCCAACTGATTGACTTCTCTCCCTGTGAAAGGTTCTGAAAATAATTTTTCTGCTCTTTCATGTTATCAAGAAATAACCTTTTCTAATTTGAAGACTTGTGAAAACTGTTGTTTTTGTCAGCCATTCATCTAGGATGGGTGTACAGTTTAATTTTTGCTTGAGATTTTATTGTGTGCATATTTAGTTTGTATGAAATGTATATGAATTTTAATTACAAATTGGCTTTTTTATATGTACATATTTCTTGTAATCTACTCTTTACTCTTATGTTTAAATGTTATAAATTCTTTAACTGTTGTGCTAATAGAAGTAACGTGAGCATTTGTCATATTTTTGAAGGTATGTGGTCACCTTTAGTCCACTCATGGACACTAAAGATGACCCCCAGGCGATTATAATCTGGGACATCCTGACTGGGCAGAAGAAGAGAGGGTTCCACTGTGAGAACTCTGCACACTGGCCTATCTTCAAGTACGTGATCTTGTTCAAGGTCAAGACATTCATCATAAGGGAAACATTTTTCTGCCATGACTAAGCATGTCCATGCTTTGCTAAAGGATTAAAGAAGACAAGTTTACTGTTTAATAGGTAGATGTAATTTTCACAAGGGCATCTTGCAGTGAACTGCTGCTGATTTGTCAAGATCTGAACATCAGAAGCAACATTTTCAACTGTACACTAAAGATGTCTGACAGGCAGTAAATTGGAGCACAGAAATCCCTTGGTACCTGAATGTAATTCATCTCTGGGGACATGTTGGATACTGAATTTTCAGATACCAGGTGCCTATTTCCCATTACGAAATGACCCATTTCCCATTATTTTAAATGGGGGGTGGGAATAAATAACATACTCCTAGCCTAATGAATGAATGAATATATATATATATATATATATACACACACACACACACACACACACACACACACACACACACACTACCAACTACCAACCCATTTCTTCAGCATGATAAACACTGTAAACACCAGTTACCTAATTAGAAAGCACTTAATTATGTCATTACTTCGCAGGTTTATACTGCATGGTACAGTATGCACCAGTGCACATGTTAGTTACTGCATTATACATGGGAGATGAGAGGGCACATGCGCAGAGTTCACAGCCTGAGTTCAGTGTTATGAAATGTTGAAAAGGAATAAAGACGTGTGTCAAAGTAACTGGGCACATCTGCATCTTTGTTGACACAACAGCCAGTATAGAAGATGAAATGCACAGTAAATTTGGTGACATCATGCAGTCGCATTCAGACAAAGTGAAACAGGTGGAAACAGCTGATAGGACACCAGCACAGGCATGCTTGTTTTGAACTTTGGATAAATTCGTAACAGTACACAATAAAGTTTGTTACTATATACACAGTATCATTTTTATGTATTTCAGTACAATGTAGGGTATTGTATGGCATTTATTTGTTAATTGTGGCCAAGCTTCAGAAAAAAATCTTGTGGCAAAAATTTCTGTTTGGATACTGATTTTTAGATATTAATTTTCAAGAGCTGTCATAGCAGAAACTTGGATATAGAGAGTTTGGATACCAAAGGATTGCTATGCACCAAATTTATTAATCTTACCTGACACATTTTATTTCATTTTAACTCATAATTAAACAGCTCAAGATGCTTAGAGCTTCTGGCTAGTTATGAATCTGTTTTTTATCATTGAATACATGCTGTTCTTTCACAGGTGGAGTCATGATGGGAAATTTTTTGCCAGAATGACCCAAGACACACTCAGCATCTATGAAACCCCAGTAAGAAAAAAATACTTTCATGTTCAAAATTTGAAGTAATTATTAAAGAAAAGTGTTTTTACTGAATACAATAATTCTTATAATGCTACTAATAATATTATCTTGTGTTCTCAGCAGGATTAACTGAAAACAATAAAAACAACATAGGGGTTTTGTTGTTTGTAGGCTTGCTGTGTGTCATGCTGAATAAATGCATAACTAATGTGGACTTCAAACCACGATTAATTTCCCCTTTATCTGTTATACATGGGTTTTGTAAATTTTGTTTTTTTAACATTGCTTTTATAGTCAATGGGACTTTTGGACAAGAAGAGTTTGAAGATCAGTGGAATCAAGTAAGTGGATGTTAGCTAATGGCTATCATTGGGTTATTGCATGTTAAATCACCTGTAATAGCAAAAGATATTAATGGTATCGCAAGTTGGCTTCAAGTTTTTTTGTGAGAATATTGAATGATGGCACTGGAAAATAAATAAACTTGAGCAAAGTCATTTTATTTCATGTGTTTTCTCGAAATATTGACAAATTATGATATTGTCATAAATAGTTCTTTGCGCATGCTCTGCTAATAATGAAGAGAATCCAAAACAGCAGCTAAAAGCTCACAGTCTTGTATACAGTTATATGAATGCAGTTTTATCCAACCAAAACCATAGCTTTAAACCATACCCTACCATAGCTTTAGGGGAAAAATTAGTAGATTCAATCATTGTGTTTGACTTAAAATTTTTCCTTACCCAGGTTTTTCCCATTGGAATGTTCTGTTTTATACAGCAAACTGATGTCTTTACAAGAGAATGTAGTACATTCTGTAACAAACATTTAACACTGGAAATAACATGGAAAAATTAAATAAATTGAAGCCTGATTCCACCATGATATTTAAATGCAAGGTTATGTTTTTCAGGGATTTCTCCTGGTCTCCTGGCGACAACATCATTGCCTTCTGGGTGCCAGAGGATAAAGACATTCCAGCCAGAGTGACTCTGATGCAGCTCCCCTCCAGGCATGAGATTCGAGTGCGAAACCTGTTCAATGTGGTGGACTGCAAGCTGCACTGGCAAAAAAACGGAGACTACCTATGTGTCAAGGTGGACAGGACCCCCAAAGGCACACAGGTACAGCATAAGTGAAAATTGTTTGTCACTTTAGTTTGTTAGCAATTTGAACTGCTTTGTTTTTTACATATATTTGCTACTGCATTTACCTGAAATGATGTTTTCAGACTTGCAGTACTGTCACTTCAACCACAATATAAAATGAGAAAAAATGTTAAAATGAATTAATGGAAGGTATGATGGACAGCGAGGTGGCTCAGTGAGTACTCTCACAGTACCTGGGCTGGTTGGGCATGATTTAGAAGCTAGTGCAGCCCATGTCGAGTTTGCATGTTTTCCCCATGTCTGTCTGGTTTTCCTCCGGATGCTCTTGTTTCAAAAGACATGCGATTCAGGTTGATTGGTCACTCTGAAGTGCTCCTGGTGTATGCATGTGACTGTGAAAGGCTCTGTGTGTGGTCACCCTGTGATGGACTGTGTCCCATCTAGGGGCAGTTTCGTTGTCTAGCACCCTCTGCTTCTGGCTTAGTTTGCGGACTGCCACACCCCGCCTAACAATAAGCAGTTCATGAAAATAGGTGGATGGGATGGAAGGTATGAAGGCAGACTTATGGTTACTGCCCTCTCACGTTAATCTTATTTCTGTTTTACCAGGGTGTGGTGACCAATTTTGAGATCTTCCGCATGAGGGAGAAGCAGGTTCCTGTAGATGTGGTGGAGATGAAAGGTAAGGGGTAGAAAAGAGTTTACAGTGTTTTGTTATGAGCTGTAGGTAATGTCACATTAATCTGGTTATAACAAGTTACCTCATCCTTATGCCACCCCTCCCACCAGAGAGCATCATTGCCTTCGCCTGGGAGCCCAACGGCAGCAAGTTTGCCGTGCTGCATGGAGAGTCGCCAAGAATTAATGCCTCCTTTTACCATGTGAAAAACAATGGCAAGATTGAGCTCATCAGTAAGTGTCCCTTATGTCCAGTAAATAAATAGTTCTACTCAAGGGTTCTTCTTTCTTGCTTGCTTGCAATTCATGGAAATTGCATGTGCACACTAATTTTTTTGTCCTTCAGAAATGTTTGATAAACAGCAAGCAAACAGTATATTCTGGAGTCCACAAGGCCAGTTTCTAGTGTTGGCTGGACTGAGAAGGTTAGTAGATTGGTTTTTTGTGTTTTCATTCAGCTTTTCCAGTCATGTTCTAGTAGTGCCTTATGCAAAATAAGTGCATTTTTAACCAAACTGTGAATTTTTTCCTTTGTGCAGCATGAACGGAGCCCTGGCTTTTGTCGACACGTCAGACTGCACCATGATGAACATTGCCGAACATTACATGGCCTCAGATGTGGAGTGGGACCCAACAGGCCGATACGTGGTCACATCTGTTTCTTGGTGGAGTCACAAGGTACAAATACTCACCCCAGAGCCACCCAGCTAGACTAATATTTTTATTTTCCTGGACACATAGAAATTAAAGTGATACTACATTTTGGTTACATTCCCTCTTAACTTTGTAGGTGGACAATGCCTTTTGGGTCTGGACATTCCAAGGACGGCTCCTACAGAAGAATATCAAGGACCGTTTCTGCCAGCTGCTGTGGAGGCCGCGGCCTCCATTGCTGCTCAGCCAAGAGCAAATCAAGGTGAGAGCCCAACACCATGAGTCCACGGGCCATCTGCCTCCGCCACTGCCAACATCACAATACTACACTCTAGTGAAAATCAACAGTGGGCTCTGTCTGTTTTATACAGCTCATCAAAAAGGATCTGAAGAAGTATTCCAAGATCTTTGAGCAGAAAGATCGCCTGAGTCAGTCCAAGGCTTCTAAGGTATGTGCCAGAGTTTCATGATTTTACCAGACCCTCTTCTGATGTGACACTTTGTTAGGGGGCATCAGGCTTAGTGCCGATTATCTGCACAGGAACTTGTGGATAAGCGGCGCACCATGATGGAGGAGTACCGCAAGTACCGGGAGGCAGCCATGCAGAGATACCAGGAACAGAGACACCTGCGTCTGGAGCTCCGAGGAGGTACTGCTCTGACTAAGTTTATCGTATTTTGTTCTGTTAGGCAGTGTTGCCACATATAGTTGATGCCTTGACAGCACACATACAGGGCTGCAGGTAGCACTGTGTTTTGACCTGTTGCCTTGCAGTCTGAAAGTCCCAGGTTCAAGTTACAACTTTTACTGTAGTATGCAGGGTAAGGTAGTTACCCTGACATGTGTCAGTAAAAATAGCCTGCTGCGTAAATGGGTAATTAATTGTAAGTAGTTTATGTACACATCAAATATTGTAAGTAGCCTTGGGCAAAGGTGTTAATAAGTAAATAATGTTCATTTAACTCAGTTAACAATACTGAGTTATACATTTTTTTTCTGGATTGTTACTTAGTAAAGGGCTGACTGATAGCCTCTAAAAATATAAAACTTAAGGAAAAGTTTTTCTCTTATCTATAGTATTGTTCTCAAATCAACGAAAATACCTTGACCTTTTCAGTTTGAATTTATTTCACATCTGTGGTACACCCCTCCGGGCTTTAAAAAATAGTCAACGGACCTTCATTTGAAAGGTCATTTCTCTATAAATTGAAGCATGTTTTGAGGAATCTGCCTGGGGCACCTGTGTTTTCTAGGTGTGGACACTGATGAACTTGACAGCAATGTTGATGACTGGGAGGAGGAGACAATTGAATTTTTCATCAATGAAGAAATAATTCCCTTAGGAGATCTGGCGTAATCCCCATGTGAGGTACTGTTTTTCTGAAATCATTCTCATCTCCAGTATGACTGAATGTCTTTTCAGAAAATTCCCATGAAATACATATTTTTAATATTTGCTATTTCTCCATTTTCTGTCAACAGCAAACCCATCATCATAGAAGAGCAGCTGTGTCGTGTTGTGGGAGAGACTTGCGTTGAATTTTATTGCCAAATTTCTTGGAATTATTCGCTTAAGCATAACCCTTGTCTGACATCAACATATAGTGCCTTTTAATATTGGTGACTGAAGTGGGAGAATTCTCGGCTACTGTATGCTGCTTTTTTGGCACCTCTGTTGAAAATACCCCCTTTGCTGCTTTGATCACCTTTTTAAACCTCCTTTCCATTTTGGTCACTGTTAAGATAGATGATTTTAACCATTGCAGGAGGGAGACGTGGGGACTATGTCACAGCGTAGCAGGAAACACTACTGCAGTCCTGGATGGTTAGGAGGGGGTTCTGCACAGTGGATGATCGTAAGTGTTAACATGCATTTTATTGTGCTGAGACAGCACTACAGTGGGCTGTATCCTCCTCCATTCAGATTACCTATATTAAATGTGCAACAAGGCAATAAAGTATATATTACTTACAGATGACTACGGACTCACTCCTCTTTTCTGATGTGCTAAATTGTCTTTCCATATATGCTTATTTTGCTGGACCTCTTCGTTCATGTTTCTACAGATAGGACCTAGAACTCACTGCACTTTGATCTCGCTTGGAAGAAACTGCAACAAGCGAAATGGAAATCAGAACAAAGATATTTGTCAGAATTTTTATGTATGTCACTGAAATTACATACATACAGAAGTTTTTTGTTATAAAAGTGGATTTTATAATGTGTGTTACAAGAGGTAAAAAGCTTAATATCATAAGAGTATTCTCTAATTTAGAGCTAAGGTCATTTAATTTTCAATTTGCTACATAATGATAAACCATAGAAGATATTAAATTGGTTGAAAAAATAGTTTTCTAAAAGGTCAAAACTGATAGGTAGTTGCTACGAAAAGAAATTGAGAGTTGTGTATTTTGGCTGTGAGGATTTTGCATGCAAATGATTGGAAGGCTATTGCAAAAGTAAATAGGTGCTATACTATGCAATGCTGTATTTTTTAAGGTAGGCAACTGGTTTGCAGCAAGGTCTTTTTTTCCTGGTGTTGTACTAGTGGCCTATAATTGTTGCTGGTGACATCAGCACCATTATGCTGCCCTTTGAGTGGGAACGAGAGATGATGGAGATGACATGGGGAGAAGGGAGAATCACCTGCCATGCTCTACTTCTCTCCAAAGACGGGATATGACATGATGTGGAAGAGGCCAAATCTTGTTAATTGTTGATTCAGGGTTAGGGTTAGGGTTTTTGGGTTCTGGCTTTAAAGGTTTTCTTTAATAATGCCATTTTATGTTATTTTGTGCCTAGAAAGAAGTGTGGACTTACTTTTTTATCACACTAATGAGAAAAGCAAACACAGAACAGAAGTTGGCTTTAATGACACTCGAGAAGCCAAAACCAGGATATTCCAGTTTTTCCACCCAGGCCACAAGTCTTCGTGAAGCTGATTTGTCCTTCAAACCGAAATAATTTCTAAACTTTCTTGAATGTCGTTGTTTCAAGTGATTTTGTTCAGTCTTTGTTTGTTGGACCATGATGGAGCATGCATAGGCACCAAAAAGTGCAAATGCAGGGGTTCCTTGTGGTCTTGCTGTTATGCTCCTAAGGACAGTCAGTCAGTGCTTGAAACAGTAAAAAATAAGTGTACACCCCTTACTGGCATGGTTGGTATGTGTATTGGTTGGTAACAGCATACTTTTAAGTATTCAATTATTATATAATATTAAAATTTAGAATTCTTACAGTGAATAAATTTTGAACAAACAGTAGGGAAGTAGTGTTGCAAGCCAACTTGCAGTGCAACTTAGTGCACCCTGGGTAATGAAATGTAGTGAGGGCTATTATTAGTTGCTTGGCTACAGGTATTTCTTTTTTTGAACTGATGCCTTTTAGATGTCCGACTGTTTTTGGAAAATAAGATGTCAGGACCTAGTTTTCTGTAGTCATTTTCTCCTGCTTTGAATTCTGCGTATATTGCATAATTATATGACTCCCTGTTTGGTCAGTTTTGTTTGATTGAAGTGTTTAATCTTTTACATGGGGGAGGCAGCAGTTTTGATGTATATTCTCAGAGTGAAACTTGTTATGTAGACATGGGGTAGGATGAGCTAATGTATAATCTTCCTAATTTAAAGCCAGACGTCCAGACCTGTGGGGAATGGCCAAGGCAAAATCCCAGAATTCGCAGTGCCGGGGAGTTGTCGTGGCAGAAAAGCATCTAGGGCGCGTTTCCAGACAGGGAGCCGCCTTTGAGTGGAAAAGGGGGGGGTTGAAGTCTCCAGAGCTGGGCAATTCAAACAGAATCAAAACAGTTTGCGGCAAAGCAGAAAAGTCTGTATTTGAGAGACGTTTAACATTCCTCATAAAGCAATGCATTCATTTGTTTGGATGAACTGGCAGGCCCAAACAAAGGCATTTTATAGAAATTGGAGGCCTGAAATTTCACCTAGATCCAAACCACCACTGTTTTTCTGAGCAATTCTAGCTCATGTGGCCTTTTTGTCAAGCGTTTTTCCACAAGTTGTTTAATGAGAGACGAGCCGAGCGTTACATGTGCTGTTCCTTGTATCGTGAAGCCTTTTTGCTGAAAAAACAGCAAGCTGATCTTACTCGCATGGACTTCTACAGTGAAAAAAGACTGAGCATCATTTGCAGTGAGCAGCTTCTGAGTTCATTTTGATCACACAGTCATAATCTGGTATTTAACGTTAAAAAGTTATATGTAAGGAATACTATGAATATGGTACACTAACTGAATGTGACTACAGAGAAATCCCACCGTATCCAGGCAGTCAAAGTGAGCGTCACACCAACGTAGTTATACACAGCAGTCCCACAAGCCAACCCTAACCCATACCACTCTGATGTCTTAACCCAGCCATAACCACGGAACTTAGCAGCGCATTCAGTGTCTGTTTACTACTGTTTCATATAATTATGCATTACCTCATATACACTGTAAACCAGTGTGGTGGACATAAAAGCCTATTAAATTCAAAGTGGAAAATCTGGAATAGCTAACCTCAAGGAAAATGTTTAAAAAATCTGGTTTGATGACACTGTCCACAAATGGAGCATGTTAATGACAAAACACTGATCTAGTTTAGGTGCTTGTGTAAGAGAGCAAAAAGTAGCATGCATTTGGAAATTTAACATGAAATAATAAAAAAAATCTAATTAACAGAGTTGCTCCTTCCAGCCTCCAGACAGTAATTAAAATTTTAGTGTAAAGTGACTAGGCCAGTGAGCAAATGAGTGTTAGGCCCCCACTACTGACTCCTGTCTAGGCGGCGGAGTGGGAGCATAAACAACAAGCAGCCCACACAAAAAATAGTGAAATAGGTGGTTTATAATTCATTCAGTGTATTGATACAAGACACACGTGATACAATATACAAGTATATACAAACAAAGGTGCTAACCTGGATAGAGAACTTGGACGGTGCCTAAGCAAAGAAAGAAACAAAAGTTGTCACTAACCTGATCTGTATTTTCAGTGTCTTACCTATTCCTAATGTAGTGAAAAAATAAATATCTACCTAACTACGCTAGTCTAAACTAACACAGAAAATACAGGGGTTGGCACCCACCCACTTACCTAGTGTGTCTAAACAGTACAACCCTACGTGAAGTTCAATGTAGGTGCGCACGTACTAGCCTGTTCTCAATCCAAGCCAACAACCCAGTGAACAACGTGACATCAAGTGCGTGACTATTTACACAGTTGACTAGACAAAATCCACTATCCAAAACCAGAATCCTTAAGCCAAAACAAAGTCAAACCAGAAGTCACACGTAACAATATAACAAAGTCAAACACAAGTAGCAAACGAGCGAGCCAAAAAGCTAGCTTTGGGGGTGTCGCGGTGCTGCTTATCAAGTGGAAAACCCGCCCCAGGTCATCGGTTGGCACATTCTGATAGGTTGATTGTTGACTGATGGATGGAGCAAACCACCTGTGACACAGAACAGAAGAGAGACGGGAAAAACAGAAAAACAACTGCCAAACAGCAGGAGCAACACAGACACGTAACACACCCACCCCAAAGAGCAAACCTGTTTGCGAAAAAAAAAAAATTTTGAAAACACAATTCATAGCAAAGGTTTGGAGAAGTCTGGTGCAGCGAGCACTGGGGACGCACATAGGAGAGCCTTAACATTGTCAAAAGCATGCTGACTCTCCAGTGTCCACACGAAAGCATTTGATGGGCTCAACAAGGAAGTGAGAGGAGGATTTTGTAGCCATTTTGTAGTAGATATTCTACTTCACTTCTCATAGCGGCTCTTTTAGTCGTGTTAATTTGGTATGCATGCTGTCTGATAGGATGAGTTGTAGTGACTTTAATGTCATGCTGCAGAACAGTAGTCTCTGTGGGTACATCTTGGAATATTAAAGGAAATTCACTAATCAACTGTATAACATCCTCTCTTTGAGGGTCAGGTAAATGCTTAAGCAACTGAGGTAACTCTCGAAGCATTTCTGAATTTGGCAGTCTACATGATGTCTCAGGTGCATTTCTCACAACCAGACCATCCATATGCTCAGCAGCCTCCTGTTTTCCACACACGCAATCTGAAGACACAGCACAAACTCCTACAGTTTTTCCCCTCTCTGCCAGGGCACTCCTTAGAGACAACAGACGCTTTACCTGGCTCACATGAATAATATGCCTTTAGCACGTTAATATGGCAAACACGAGTTTTACGTCTTCGAGTAGGCGTATGGATCACATAATCTGTGTTAAGTTTTTCTTTTATGGTGTATGGGCCAGAGAACTTTGCTGATAGGGATGTTCCAGGCACAGGCAGAAGAACCAATACCTGGTCACCAACCTTAGAATCCTGTGTATAGCTTTCCTGTCAAACGTTTTCTTCATTCGGTGTTGGGACGAACCAAGAGTTTGGCGTGCCAAAGCATAGGCTTTGTGGAATCGCTCACAAAACTTACTTACGTAATCCAACACATTCTGCTTACCTTTGCTTTCAGTCAAGAATGTCTCTTTCAACAACTTCAGAGGACCACGTACAGAATGAGCAAAAACTAGTTGAGCTGAGCTAAACCCCAAAGATTCCTGTACAGCTTCCCGTACAGCAAATAACACAAGAGGCATACCTTCATTCCAGTCTTTTCTGTATCTAGGCAATACTTGTGAAGCATAGACTTCGTTGACTGGTGGAACCTTTCAAGTGCTCCTTGTGACTCAGGATGATACGGACTTGACACCTGATGCTTGATTCCCAGGGTTTTAGTAACCTGTGCAAATAAGTTTGACTGAAAATTGGTACCTTGGTCTGATTGTACTACCTTTGGTAAACCGAAAGTGGTAAAAAACTTTATCAGCGCCTTAACAACAGTAGCAGCTGTGATCTTACATAGGGGTATTGCTTCAGGAAATCTAGTGGTGGCACACATAACGGTTAACATGTACTGGTTACCTGATTTAGTTCTGGGTAACGGGCCAACGCAATCAATTAATACACGTTCAAAAGGCTCCCCGATCACCGGAACAGGCTGGAGAGGAGCAGGAGGAATAACCTGGTTTGGTTTACCTGTGCACTGATACATGTGACATGAACGGCAATAGCGTACCACATCACTCCTAAGCACAGGCCAAAAGAAATGTTTCAAGACACGTGAATAGGTTTTAGTTATGCCCAAGTGCCCTGACCACAGATGGTCATGTGCTACCTCCAGCACAGGAGTTCGGTAACAAGATGGGACAACAATCTGGTAAACACTGTCCCATTCATCCACACTCTGGGGTGGTGACCACTTGCGCATTAAAACTCCCCTGTCCACAATATACGCAACCTGCTTCCTAGTGCAGTCAGCTGGTAAGGAAACAGAAGCAAAATACTTAACAAGACTAAGGTAATTTTTATGCTCTTTTATGAGCTGTTTCCAGGTAACAACTAAATCACCAACAGTACGTATAGTGTTTATCTCCTGAGGGCACTTTGTAGGGCAAGACAACTTATCTACAGGGCTCTGCAGATCATCACCAGCCAAAAACGTGTCAGACAAATTAACCACATCTTCCATTTGATGTGCTCTAGCCCAAGTCACAACACAAGCAGGATAAACTGCCAACAACTCACCTGGCATTTCCTCAGCAGTATCTGGCTCCATAGGGCTGTCCACAACCTCTGGGACTGGAATGACTTTACCCCCAGCAATGTCATTCCCAAGAATGAAAGCTATGCCTTCCATGGGCAAAGAGTCAAACTCCCACTTTGAATGTCCCAGTAACTAAACTGGAGTTGAACGATATATAATGAAGCGGAACTTTAACAGTGCATGGCAATGCCTTTATATATCACATGCGACCCACAGAAGGATTTCCCAGAGAATGGAAGTACATTCGATAAAATAAGAGACTGAGCAGCACCTGTGTCCCGTAATTTAGGGTAACAGCTATGCGCTCAAACGCACTGAAATAGGTATCCACCTCTGCTTCTCTAAAAGGAAGAACCATCACAATGTTTTTACTCACATCAAATGCACTAGCAGGAACTGCAACAGTCGACACAGCAGTTTGTGGCATAGGGACTGGCATCACAACAGGACCAGGAGGAGTGGAGGCTGGGACGGAACAAGGAGGAGAAGGCGGGGCACTGGCCAGGGTAGCAGTCTGCAAGGCGATCTTCTTCTCCTCCAGGGCTAACTCCCGTAGCCTGATGTCCCTTTCCATCTCTAACTCCATCCGTCTCAACGCTAGCCTAGTTTCCATCTCCATCTGTCGATTACGTGCCTTTTCCTGTGCCTCCAGTTGGAGACGTGCTATACGTACTCTGGCACGGGCCACGTCCCTAGATCCAGATGACAAAGATGGCGACAAAGGATTAAACCGAGGCAAGGTAGCCTTAGCCTCTGTAGTCGACGTATCCTGCTCGGCTGCTGGAATACCAGCAGGTGTATGTGCCATTTCCATTGGGGAAGGAGGAGGATGAAGTAGCACTCCTAGGTTGACTAACTCCACATGCACAACATCTCTAATGCCTTTCTTAAGCAGACCCCTAGGAACCTGAACACCATAGTGGGCTGCCATTGCAAGGAGGTCATCCTTACGACACATTTCCAGCTTCTCCAACAAACGAACCCAAGTCCATAGCTTAGCACCACTGAAGCAAACCCCTGGCCAATGAGTAAAACAATAATTAAAGCCAGAAATAAAGCCCATAAGGTCAAACACAACACTGGTCAATGGAATATTTTTCATTACTTTTGTTGGATTTACTGGGTGGGATTTCTGATATCTTGTACTTCTGTAGCAAAGGGAGCAGATATGAAAAGCACAGGCAGTAGTGTGACACCAAGGGACAAAAATGTGTGTCTGTAAAAAGATCAGGTATGTCCAACGATGCCTAATGGTGAGATAAAGGCTGTTTCAGTTTGTTCAAAACTGTTGCAGAGGGCGGCCACTTTTCCAACAGCCAAGGCTGTAGTGACGGAAGAGGACAGAGAACAGAGGGGAAAAAACGCCTTGGATTCTGTATATGAGTGAGGGAAATGAATGCTCCCGTGAGAATAATAAACAGGACAGACAACTCATATGGGTTATTTTTATTCACCCCAACAAACAATTTGGGATATGTTCCATATCTTTCAAAATAACACAGATTAATTTAGTGGTCTGCATTAGATTAAATTCATTTAACTTTTTTTATCTATTGCATCTTAAGCATATCAATTATGCATAATACCGTCTGAAGGAGAAGCCTTGTTTTTTGTTTTATACAATGAAATTTATTTTGTTAATAGTGCTGTAGTGAAACAGTACGGTAGTAACACGAGGTTAGTCATTAAAACACTAAATAAACGCGCACATTTGCTGCATCAGAGCAGCGGACGGAGATGGAGACAGCATACATAATACTATTAATAACAATAAAATATTATCATAATGACTACATAATTCGTATTATTATTATGTTAATTATAATATACTAATCATTATTATATGACCTGAATTTAAGAATAACGGTGTAAAAGCTGCTTCAATTCAAAGCTGTCACATATTCCATACATCCGTAAGCAAAGTGGTCTATGAGAGTAAATCGCTAACATTTCTCCTCATGAAACAATACCAGTGACCTGAGGTTAAATGGAAATGTAAGAGGGTTAATTACATGCATTCATAGTCTTGCCATTGTATTGGGATTCAGCTTTGTTTGAACTTTTAAAGCCACGTTTGCGCACCTCTGATTCTCGCTGGAGGGTTCAATTCATTCTCACCTTCCTCCTGGCGCATCGCCACACTGCAGAACAAAATCTCGCGATACTACTGAGGTCCCATAGTTTTTTTTTTTTTTTTTTTTTTTCCATCGGTTTGTGTGGCAAGTAGTTCGGTCCTCCGGCGCTCCACCGTGCGGCTACTGATGCTGTTTGTGTTTGACGGAGGAGAGGAGTCGCGCGAGAGGTGAGCGGAAAAAGCCAACGAGCATCTTTAAAACCTTATTTCATAACAAGGGTCTCTATTTGTATTTCCTCAGACACGTCCTACATCTCACGCCAAATCTGCACACCTTTTAACGTGTATTTTCGCTGGAGGGCGTCGTTGAAAAAGTGACTCAAATTCATGTGGGCATGAGCCGGGCCGACGGGTTCCGAGATGAATCGGCGGCTGTCGAGTAGAGCAAGGCAGCGGGGGGAGATGAAAAGGCTCCTTTGAGACGCAGCGTCGCGGTTTAGCCGCCGGATGTGCAGCGGGGAGGCGCTGCAAGGCTGCTGGCTGTTGCTCCGCTAAGGCGCCGAATGTGCGCGAGCGGGGCGCGTGCACGTGACGGGTCGGACGGACGGTTCGCTGCGTCTTTCTAACAGCACCGCGACGCTCGCGACGCGCGAAGGGGAAGTTTGTCGAAGTGTTTCTGATCGTCGTGTTTCCCCTTTTCACACTTCTGCTCGGGTTCCAAGCGCGCAAAGTTTCTGCTATTTCTTCACAAATCGTCGCTCAGTAGGACTGCTTTTCCGCCCGTTAGTGGTGAGCTAACTGCGAAGACAGATCATGTGTAAACGTCTGTAGTTTTTCTCTCGTATTTGTGTAACCGTGCAAAACCTTGTTCATATAGTAGTGCTTTTGCATCATTATTTAGAAGTTATGTAATATTTTTCCCTGGAATTTTGTAGCCCGAGTATTGTTTCCAGTTTCTTCCTCTCTCGTAGCTGCATTTATTATAGAACTGGGTCATAATACATTCACTCTCCATTTACAGAGTGATTTGCATTACTACCAAGAACCTCTAAAGCATGTTAAATAATTTAATTCAGAAACTCGATTTTAATTGCTTGCTGAATCTTTTTCTCTTGTTTGTCAATAATAAGAACTGGGTCACAGCAACAACGAGAAACGGTGAGAAATCACACATGGGTGCACATATGTAGTAAAATAGAAGAGGAAAAAATTGCAATATTTGGCAAGAGTGGTTATCTGTCACTATCTGACAACTTTTGGAAGTGTGATCAGATAATACTCAGGTTATTTCATTTGTCATGCAGGTCAAATGTTAACTTTTATGTTTAAAAAAAAATTGACACTTGAGTCAGACATATTTGTAAAGGGGCCATCTGGTGAAGACTAGCATTAAAGTCCATTTCCTTGAAAAATGTCTAATAGAAACCGGTCTATGATCCATAAGTTAATCAAAAATAGAATCTGGGGTTTAACAGGAATGTAGATGCAGCACAAATCAGTTTTTGGAATTGACATTAGCTGACATTTTTATGCACATTACAGTTTGAAAACTTAGCCTGTTTTGTGTAGGAAAAGAATACATTTTCGAGTTCAAGGCGCAGTGGTCAAATTGAACATTGAGCTGGTTTTGATTTATCAGTTTATTTTTAGTACACCGACACCTCCATATTTTTACAGTTCTGTGCCAAATTTAGTGCGTCTCAAATGGTTTTTGCAGCGTTCTCAGTTTGTATTGGCACTGTTGCGAAAGACCCGGTGAGGAGGTGTCCATTTGTTTTTGGCAGGCATCGCGTTTGTGAACGGACTGAGCGGGGAGCGCTTGGCTTCTAACGGTTGAACAGATTCCCTCAGCCAGCATGTCCTCTGCAAAAGGTGGAGTTCAGGTTTACCGACAGCACAGTGTGACTTTAGATATTTAACCTCAAGTCCCCCCCCATTTAGTTATAAAACCTGCTTTATATATTGGACATTTTAGTTTGTTTGTGGAGGAGCAGAATTTTCTATCATCTGCAATTTTCAGCACGAGTGCCAGGTCTGTTTCTTACGGTGTGTCGTACTCTGTCCTGCTTCTGTCCACAAACTAGACAAGAGGTTTGCACGTTTGTACAGAAGTACATTATATTTGAAAAAAAATTAATTGCTACTATTAAATAATTATAGAGGGTGGAAATGCCAATGTATTAGTATCAAGGATGTAGTAAGCACTAGATCCAACCTTTGCTTTCAGAGTAGCTTAAGTCCTTCTTGGAATACTACCACCTCTGAACAGTGTGTAGTGGGAAATTGCACCATTGTTGAGAAGAAAGGTCTCTAGGTCTTAAGGGATGCAGGAGGGGTTGAAATCTAGTCTGCACACTGTGCTCAATAACATCCCATAAAGGTTTATTGTTGTTTAAGTCTTGTGATTGGAGAAATCACGGAAGGTGTTGAATTTCATCCTGGATTCTGAGACCATCTGACTTAGCTTAGCAGTTTGTTTGGGGCAGTCACCGCCCTGAAAATGTGTACATCGTGATCATAGGGTGCACCTGATCCTGTAAAATCGCCTCATATTCCATAGCGATTATATGACCCTGCAGAGAAAAGACCTAATGACTCCCACAAGATGGGTGACCAAACCATTATGGGAACCCCCCCCCAAGTTTAACAGCTAGCAACAGACGGCAAACAAACCATTCTCAAAGTATTAAATAAGGTTGTAGTAGATTATTTTTGTTCATGGCTTAGGGGTCCAACTGTGGCTCTTACATCAGGTTATGCATCCTTGAGCAGTGGTCTTGGGTACAAGTGGTTTCTGAATAGTAGTAGCCCTGCCATAAATTCTTCCTTTATGAAGGTCAATTTTTTTTGGGGGGGGGGGGGTTTAAAAACGGAAATTTTAAAATTCGTACTTTTCTGGCACTTAGCAACTATCTTGTGAAGTGGCTGTCTGTCCTGGTCGGTGAGCTTTGACTTGTGACAACTGTTCCTCTATACGGATGCAGTTTTGTCTATGTTTAGCAAATGCTGTCATTATTTTTTGAGACAATTCCCTTTGATGCATTAAATAATTCAGTTGTTTTTGCGACTGTGGCACCTGCAGTTCTGACACTGATTATTTAGCCTCTTTGGAACTCTGTTAGTTGCCTCATGTTGCTTTGAAAACTCTCCTATCAAAGTGCTAATTGGAAGACCCCTTTTATAGCTGACACCTACTGCTAACTGCCAATCAAACCAATATGACACACATTTGCAACCGCATTTGCAATTCTGATTTAGATGCTTCAAAGTTAAACTCCTTTTTCATGTAGCGTGTCTGTCATTTTGCCCACCCCCTTTATGCATAGCAGATTCCATTTAAAGAAAAAAAAAGATTATCTTGGGTACAAATGTTTATGGATACTCATGTATGAATTTGGCAGTACTTGCTTTGCTCAGATAATGAGGCATTCTTTTGTCTTTGTTTTGTGTTTGGTCCAGGTCCTGCACATGGGAACAATGTCCTTTCTCTGCTCAGAGGACACTAACATGGAGATGAGATAAGAATGGAATATTTTCAGCTTGGATCAGATAAAATGGGAAAGCCAAAACTTTTTCGCATCTTCCTGATCCTCGGCTCCCTCTTCATGATCCTGCTGATAATTATTTATTGGGACGATGTTGGAGCCACACATTTTTACTTGCACACCACAATATCTGGGCCTCAGTCTTCTCGACTCCCTCCTGAATCTCTCTCCTCACTCAGACACAAGGCAGATGATGATAAAGGGAACGTCTTCCTGTCAGACATTGATGCTTTCATTAACCAGTTTTTGGAGGGCACCACAGAGCCCATTGAACAAAGGAGGGAGGAGGGACCCACTTCTCAAAATCAGTCTGGCGAGGCAGGGAAGCCAGAGGAGAAGTATGTGCCGAGGCGAGAGTGGAAGATCCACCTCACTCCCATCTCGGCAGAGATGAGGCAAAGGCAAGAAGATCGGAAAAAGATGGTGCGCGACTTCTGCAGCAGTGACGGCACACTGGACTTTACTGGCAAGAACAGGACATTTGATGACATCCCAAACAAGGAGTTGGACCATTTAATTGTGGATGACCGCCATGGCATCATCTACTGCTACGTGCCCAAGGTGGCCTGCACTAACTGGAAGCGTGTCATGATCGTGCTGAGTGAGAGTCTTCTGGTGGATGGCGTTCCCTACCAGGACCCTATGGACGTTCCTCAACAGCACATCCATAATGCAAGCCTACACTTCACCTTCAACAAGTTTTGGAAACGCTATGGCAAGTTTTCCCGGCACTTGATGAAAGTGAAACTGAAGAAGTACACCAAGTTCCTGTTTGTCAGAGATCCATTTGTACGGCTCATTTCTGCTTACCGGAACAAGTTTGAGCAAGAGAATGAGGATTTTTACCGCCAGTTTGCCATTGTCATGCTCAAACGCTACGGTAATTACTCAGACCCCCCTACGTCGGTTGTTGATGCCTTTTCTGCTGGGATCCGGCCATCGTTTTCAAACTTTATTCAGTACTTGCTTGACCCTGCAACAGAAAAGGAGATGCCATTCAACGAACACTGGCGGCAGGTCTATCGTTTGTGTCACCCCTGTCAAATTAGCTACGATTTTGTTGGCAAACTGGAGACGTTGGATGAGGATGCCGAGCACCTCCTGCGGATCCTCCGTGTTGACAACATCGTCCAGTTCCCTGCCAGCAACCGTAACAGAACAGTAAGCAGCTGGGAGTGGGACTGGTTTGCCAGCATACCGCACAAGTGGAGGCAGGAACTGTACAGACTGTATGAAGCAGACTTCAAGCTCTTTGGTTACCCCAAACCTGAAAAACTGCTACATGAGTAATACACATGCCTCTTTCATAATTTTCTAAAACAGAATCTTAGCTAAGGAAAAGCTATGTTTTTCAAAAAAAAGAAAAAGCATGAAAGCAACACAAAAAATGATAAACACTTCAATTGGCATTTTAGATGGTTGTTTCGGTATTTTGACAATTTGGTGTTTTAATGTAGGGAAATGAGGCTGGTGGTCACATCTTTTCTCAGCTCGAGTCCATCATTGACTTGTTCTGCCATTAAAGGAAAGCTTGAAGACTTGGATAGAAACAAGCACCCTTTTTATCCCCATAACTTAATCATTAAAATGTTATTTGTAGTGATAGACTGACAATTTGTGACAACCAACCCAATTGCAGGGTTGAGGGTTCCTATATTTTTGAGTGGGTTTTCAGTAATAAAAATTTTTTTTTTTTAAAACAGACTTTTGGTTTTTAAGCTGGAGACATCAGTTAAGTTTTAAAATGAGTAGAATGACTCTCATTTGTATAAAATATGTTGGTCCTATTTCTGTTTTTTAAGGGTAAGTAAAATGAAAAAGAATCTTAATCAGTAAGTAGCATTTGTATCATTACTGGAAGACTAATGAAAAGTACATCAACAAAGAACACAGCCTTTCAACTGTTATTGCTTTTATGAAAATATCAAAGGACTTGCAGGACTGCAGAGGGTCCTGCAATTTGGTTGTAGTTAATGGTGTGACAACCAGCCCACTTTTCTCTGCTGCCCTCGTGCTGTTTTCTCTAAGGGGTACAGTGCTTAAGGTTGAAATATCCATTAAAAAAATTTTTTTTTAAATGTCACCTGCAGTTGTGTGACAGCTTTGGTTAAAAATAAACTAATAATTCACATTGCAGGAGTGGGTAGGGAGCATTGAGTAGGCGGAAGAGGGTGGCAGCAGATATTTTTGACAGAGTAAATGGATACATACTAAAGAAAAAATACAAACTGGGTAAAAATGATATTTTTGTCTATTTTATCTAGTAAGTGTTTTGTTAAATTAAAATTTTAAATTGTATTAAAAATGTTAAATTGTATTAGTGATTTAGTTTTAAGTGCAGCAGAAGGCATTAACATGTCTGCTTAGTTTAAATAATATGCAGTTTTTCATCACGTAAGCATTTTCAAAATGTTAAAGCACAATTTATTTTAATAGCATCCATTAACTGTGGGAGTTGCCAGTAAATTTTACCACCACTGCAAGTGAAAGCTTCACTGTGCAAAATATTAACACAGTGTCTATAACTTGGCCGATAAACAAAACAGTTATTGAATTATAGGAAAGCCCTGCAATTTAGGTGTGTTTGTTTTATACAAAAGGGTATAGTAGTGTTTTTTATATATATATATATATATATATATATATATATATATATATATATATATATATATATATATATATGTTAAGTTTCGAAAGTGATGGTAAAAAAGTCACAGCTACCAGGTTACAGTAATGCCTTGATTACTCTTCTTTTCAGTTTTTTGGAAAACTCTTTTACAGACTTTTAAAACTATAAAAGGTTAAAACCCAAGTAGTACGTCAATGTTCGGTACACAGAGGTGTTATTTCCGGCATTCAGACGGTGGGCGCTGGTGTTGCTCACTGTACACTGCTCCGCTCAAATGCACTGATGCATTCTGGAAATGAGATATATGATATTTTTATATTACTTTTAAAATATTCTTTATTTTTTTAACGTACAATGTGTATGATATGTGTCGCAAACAGGTTACCTCCAGTACAAAATGGTCAAGAACTACTACATGTTACTGTATTATTGCCATGTTCAGCACGTGTTTTTTCAGAACCAGTGTAGTAATTATTTGTAGTAATTAATTATATTGAAGTAATGAAACATTAATCAAGGCACTACTGTATCAAATTAATAACTGGTAACCTTGAACATAACTTTAGACATGCACGTTTTTTTGTTAAATTTTATATGTAACGCTATCTGCTCTTCCAATCCACTTTACCCCTTCAACTCAGGACACAAAAATGAAAGAGCTTGCCAAAATACCAAAAATGTACAATTTATTTTTCAAGTCTGTAGTAAATTCTCTATTTCTAATTGTGAGATAAAACAGGTATACCTACTTAATGCTTAGACATAATGTTCATTCACTTTTATAAAGACACATTTACTGTTCTTGCATTTTTGTTTTTGACGGTGGGAAGTAAGGCGCGATACTGTCCACCATGTTTCACGCCAGGCGGATATTAATTGGGTGTCTGTCGAAATGGGGAGTTATATGTGCTTTTCTTTTTTACCGCTTAATGTTATTGGTCTTGACAGTTTTATGTGACTCAGTACTTGGATCTAATGTTTGTAAAAGGAAGTATAAGTAATGGACATGGTTAATGTACCTGAAGTGCTTGAAGCATTTTTCATACATTGATATGCGTCAGTGCTCTTTTATACCTTCGTACATGCAGATGTGCTGCACACGTGAGTTGTTGGGGTTAAATTAATGGAATGACAGTATTTTGTACTGATTTCAGAGTCTCTGTGTTTGAAGGTCCTAAGGAGTATCGACTTGCTGCTGTTTGCACTTGAATACACGTGCATGTGAGGGTGTTGGGGCTGTTTCTGTGAGGGACGTGGTTCTCCGAGGGGAGGGGACAGTGAGTTCAAATGGTCAGTTGTGTATGTTGTTATGTCTGCAGCGATGGTGGCGTCACAGCGCAGTTCTGGCGGCCTGCTGCCCCTCTGCGCCGTTGCTGCGCTGTCGCGCCTGCGGGGAACAGTGCCTTGTTTTAGACTGCGGGAAGCGTTTACATGACAGGAACTATTTTGATTTTAGTTAATGAAATGACGGGGGTGTCATCCTTTAACCCAGTGAGGATATTTTCGTAAATGAAGATATATTACAGCATGTCGGTTGCCAGGATTTGTTTCTTCCATTGGTTTGTGTGTCAGCACCCTTTGTGTTACACATTCTAAAAAGGGATTGTGTTTTTTTTGTTTAAAAAAATATGCAGTTGCAGATGTACTGTAGCTTGTTTGTATTTTTTCTGTTCTGAATTTGAATGGATGAGGTCACGAGAGAGATTTCTGAGCCACAGATGTTGTAAATTTATAGTCCACTTCATGTATGTTAAAAATTGATTATTTAATATGTCATTTGTCTTTGTCCATGACAATGTAGGTTTTTAGTTGTATATTTAAAAGGCACAGTAATTTCCTTTACTGCATGGACAAAGTAGATTTAGGGATGTCTCTATGTTAACTGAAAACGGGTGCTTTTTCTGCTTGTGTAACATTAATATAGCAGTCAAATTTGACTATTTGTTTGACATGGATTCCTGAGGCAACTTGGGTTTTGAAAGCATTAATTTATTTTGAAATTATTTAAACAAGGTCATTCAATTAGGGGGAAATAAATATTCATAAAAGAAAACCTACAAAGGAGAATATATAAATGCATGGTTTATGTCAATTTTTTTGCGAATTTAATACAGATTGCAGTAGCACTTGTTTTTGTTGGTTTTTATCTTGTTTAATAATTTGCATACAACCAATAAAATTCAAAGTACAACTGGATTAGCCATGCATGCTGATTCTGCAAATGCGAAATGCTAGCAACTTCACGATTCCCTTTATGGAACTTAATCTGATTTTGAAGGTTAATGATTCTCAATACAGCGGTTCTGGGTTTACTGAGATAGATATCACTGATTTATGTTAACATGACATATGATTGAAACGTACATTTAAGCATTTTGATGTCACCCTTGAGGCTTTGTGAGGACAACAGCTGCAGTGCTGAGAAAGTGACGTGGAGCCAAGTTGGGGGAAATACAAGTGATTTGTTTTCAGATGACTTTACAGCTTATTGTACACTCATGACATGTCTATAGTTTTGACGTGAATGCTGTACAAAACCTAAAAAAATAAAAAGGTTTAAATCTTGGGTGCAGTTCTTTGTATACTTGAGCGTTTTTTTGGATGGTTCTCTGTCGTTTGCAGCAGTTTTGTGACAATGCATGACCTCAAGTGAACTCCACAGCTCCTGCATCCTGGTGCTGGAGGATGATGTGGGGGGTGAGACGGAGGATCTCCTGGTTGCCTGTCCTGTTCCCCAGGTGCATTCTGGTAGAGCTGGAGAACAGCGGTGCTCCAGTGCGTGAACATCTCCAACTGCATTTCTCCCATGGCACATGCTCTTCTCATTGATCAGGCCTCTTTACGTGAGTAATTCTCTCCGTAAAACACCTGCAGTCATGGGACAAGACTGAGCAAACGGTGCCAGTGGGCTGTTCTCCACAGCGTATCGTGGGAAAGCACCACGTTACACCTCACGTGTTTCCAGTGCCCACCAGAGGCCTTGACTACATCTTATCATAAATGACCCTTCTGACGTGGTGCATTTTGAGCTGTCTATTACGAACGGTTTATAACGCATTTTGTCACAGGTCATGTCCTGTTTCCACGGGTTACCATAATGCAAGGTTGCTAACACCGTCCCCGTTGTTTAACACCTTCTTCAGCAGTCAGACTGCTGGGACCTTGTTCTGCGCAGCCTGTGACTCCCATTGTGAACGATGCAGTTACACTTTTGGTCTTCGGCTAAGGGCAGTTTCACCCCAGTTTTTAGCATACAAAGTTATTAATGTGATCATTATAATGTTTAAAGTCAGTTACACATTATAAAGAGGTTAGGTAGATACACATACATTAAAATACCAGGATACATTCATAGAAAGTGGAGTGCTAACTAAAATAGTGCTAACCAGTCATTTAAAAAAAAAAACATTTCATCAGAAAACTATTAACCATAAATGGCATCTTTTAAAATAATTGGTGCCTCAACAATTGTGTGAGCTCTCTGTTGCTGGGTGAACTTGTTTACGCTATGCTCTTCCTTGCATCTGTCGAATGAGTTGTTTATATGCATGTTTAATTTTGCGGGCAATTTTCTCCAAAGCAACCTATGTTAAATTTACCTGTTCATTCAACAGGGTAAACCTTGTACAGTTCAGGGAGAATACCGTACTCAAGGGGTCTACAGCAGGAGGGGGGACTGGAACTGGTGTCTTGGGTATGAGCGAGTGGCTCTTACCAGTACACCAGCTGCTGCCCCTTCATATTATATTACATAAGACTTTAATAAGTGACTGTAGTCATGACTCATGCAATAAAATGAAAGTATTTTAGAACAAAAGACCACACTGAAATGTAACGTACAGAGCTGAGCCAGTGAAGAAGTACAGGACAGGGTACAACTGGATGGATCAAAGCTACAAAATGTGTTAATGGCTGTACGTTCCAATATGTATGTATTCAGTATCAGTATTTGTCATTTTGGAGAAAATCATCTGCTAAATGAACAAATGGAAATGTTAAAGCCGATGTACGGTAGTATTTATGACCGTTCTAATGAATACCGACAGATCGTGGACCCTATGCTTTTTATGTGCATCTTAATGGAAAAAAAATACTAGCACGACCTAAATGCAAAGCGAACATTTGCCGCAAGGTGGCGACATCGTGCCTTTGGAACAGCTTAATCACGTCATTGAAATACTGTAGAGGACATTTGTTTCCCAACCGTAAGGGATAGTGAAGAAATAGAAGAAACTGTAAAATGCATCTTTTAAATAAACAATTTTGATAGATCTCATTGTTGAATCGCTTTTTACCTTTTAAGACCTTTTTTTGCACATTATTGACCATCTTTTTGCTACATGTTCTTACAGCACATCAGCTGTAAGAACAACAGACTCAAAGGTAGCAAAAAACTTTGATCAATGTTAATTTCTTTCACTTTTTAGTTCTTATTTCTAAAAGAGTTCAGTCAATTTTTTCTGCAAATTTCAGCTTAATGCTGTTCAGATACAGTGGTGCTTGAAAGTTTGTGAACCCTTCAGAACTTTCTATATTTCTGCATAAATTTGACTTAAAACTACATCAGATTTTCACACAAGTCCTAAAAGTAGATAAAGAGAACCAAATCAAACAAATGAGTCAAAAATTAGACATGGACATTTATTTCTTGAGGAAAATGATCCAATAACACATATCTGTGAGTGGCAAAAGTATGTGAACCTTTGCTTTCAGTATCTGGTGTGACCCCCTTGTGCAGCAATAACTGCAACTAAATGTTGGTAATTGTTGATCAGTCCTGCACATCGGCTTGGAGGAATTTTAGACCATTCCTCCTTACAAAACAGCTTCAGCTCTGTTATGTTTGTCGGTTTCCTCCCATGAACTGCTCACTTCAGGTCCTTCCACAACATTTCTATTGGATTAAGGTCAGGACTTTGACTTCGCCATTCCAAAACCTTAACTTTGTTCTTTAACCATTCTTTGGTAGAACAACTTGTGTGCTTAGGGTCGTTGTCTTGCTGCATGACCCACGTTCTCTTGAGATTCAGCTCACGGACAGATGTCCTGACATTTTCCTTTAGAATTTGCTGGTATAATTCAGAATTCTTTGTTCCATCAATGATGGCAAGCCGTCCTGGCCCAGATGTAGCAAAACAGGCCCAAACCACGATACAACCACCACCGTGTTTCGCAGATGTTATGAGGTTTTTATACTGGAATGCAGTGTTTTCCTTTCTCAAAACATAAGGCTTCTCATTTAAACCAAAAAACTCTATTTTTGTCTCATCCGTCCACAAAACATTATTCCAATAGCCTTCTGGCTTGTCCCGGTGATCTTTAGCAAACTGCAGATGGGCAGCAATGTTCTTTTTGGAGACCAGCGCCTTTCTCCTTGCAATCCTGCCATGTACACAATTGTTGTTCAGTGTCCTCCTGATGGTGAACTCATGAACATTAACATTAGCTAATGTGAGAAAGAGGTTACCTTGGGTTCCTTTGTGACCTCACGGACTATTATATGCCTTGCTCTTGGTGTGATCTTTGTTGGTCGACCACTCCTGGGGAGGGTAATAATGGTCTTGAATTTCCTCCATTTGTACACAATCTGTCTGACTGTGGATTGGTGGAATCCAAACTCTTTAGAGATGGATTTGTAACCTTTTCCAGCCTGATGTGCATCAACAACTCTTCTTCTGAGGTCCTCAGAAATCGCCTTTGTTCGTGCCATGATACACTTCCACAAACGTGGAAAAAGCTGTTTTGTAAGGAGGAATGGTCTAAAATTCCTCCAAGCCGATGTGCAGGACTGATCAACAATTACCAGAAACGTTTAGTTGCAGTTATTGCTGCACAAGGGGGTCACACCAGATACTGAAAGCAAAGGTTCACATACTTTTGCCACTCACAGATATGTGTTATTGGATCATTTTCCTCAAAAAATAAATGTCCATGTCTAATTTTTTGACTCATTTGTTTGATTTGGTTCTCTTTATCTACTTTTAGGACTTGTATGAAAATCTGATGTAGTTTTAAGTCAAATTTATGAAGAAATATAGAAAGTTCTGAAGGGTTCACAAACTTTCAGGCACCACTGTAATACTTTATTACTTTTTACTGTTCCACCTCTACACCTGTTTCTGACCCACACAGCACCAGGTGACCACTGGTTGAAACAATAGAAACAAATGTTTCTGCAATTGCTGATAAACAATCCATATGTAAAGAAAACAAATGTGAATGTGGCGTGACCTCAGGCAGCCACCATTGTTGCAGAAGTACCTAGGGGGGATTTAGCCCCAACCAGATGTACTACAGGTATGTTATGCATATATGTACGTAAGCATACTTTACCACACCCCTCTGGGGATTACACCCAGGGAAATAAAGACCTGAGCAAAGCACAGATGCCACTATGAATGATTCCCTGCAGTTCTTATAAAAAACTCAGAGATGTGGCTACCAGTAAAAACAAGTTTATGACAGTAAATATTAAAAGGAATCAGAGATAAAAGAAAACAAGTTTAAGCACTAGTCCTTAAAACAGTGCTTAACCATCCAGGGCCACTGGAGTCACTAATACCGGCAACAGGGAAAAGGCCACCAGAACAGAGGATCATCTCCACCGCATGCGGTTACCCCCTGTGTGACCTGTGCAGAAATCATGTTAAACAACTTAGAACACACTTCATAACAATAATGGTTGGTATTGATAGTTAAAATAGACCTCAAAACAAGGACCAAGAGGACAGTCAGCTTCAGAAACGTGGTACTGCATTGCACTCACAGCGCCTCTGGGGTTCGGCACAAATAAGACACGCCGATACCACCATTTCCAAACTGGGTGCAGTATTAAACCCTGATGGGAATATAAAACACCAAACAAAACAGCAACAGCACCGTTGAGGCCACCTGCAGAGAGTATGCAAATGTTAAAAACGGTGACTGGCAATATCAATTAAAATCCAGAAATCAAAAGAATTTCCACCTACCCCACACCCAAGGAGGTTCTTGCGCACCCACACATGCACACACACGCAAGCTTTTTTGTATGGCCTTACCATATTGGTCTGTGCCATTCTTCATTCCAGGCTTTTACATTCAGTTATTTTACTATATTTAATGTAATTCTTGAAAAACTGTACAAGACCACTATCTATCTTCCTTAACCACTTGTCCTGGTCACGGTCACAATGGTCTGGAGCCTGTCCTAGAATCACTGGGTGTTAGGCTAGGAGAATATTCCCCGAATGACATACCAGGCCAACACAGGGTAACCACACACACATTCAGACACAAAGGGCGATTTGCAGTACCCCAATTAACCTGAAACACATCTTTGGACTGTTGGAGGAAACCATCAGACTGAGGTGGACTTGAACTTAGATAGAAACAGCCCAGGTGCTGGGAGGTGCCATCCTAAGACTCTGATCCATTAATGGATAACAGAAAAGGCGATTATACTATCACAGCACCAGGGGAAATGTTATTTTCTTGGAAGTCTTTTTTAAAAAATTTTTTGGTTATGCTTCAGTGGTTTAGAGAGGGTTTAAGTGGGCTACTGGCGTCGATTTTTGGCAGACAGGATCTGAAAGCCTAACTGTCTGAAACACTTTAGCTTTCAAGGAAAGGTCAGCGCCAAGGAGTACTTCCCTTTGAAAGTAGCTGTGTGACGTATGTATTGTTGCTGCCAAAAGAAGACAGGTGAGTGTGTGTGAGAGTGTGTCCTTCCACTGCGTCTGAGGCCTTGTGATCGGCCTCTGCCCAGTACAACAGCCCTAGTTTGCAAAACGTATCTGATACATCAGGGTAGAGAACTTTGACTGTATCACTCACACACAAACTTTGAAGGAAATGTGCTTGTGCTACATTAGCCCATGTCTGGTTGAAATTCCTTTCTGAAGTGCGCTATTGTTTCAGGAGACAGAAATGACAAGTCATAAGGTTCAGGTTAATGGTACCGTTTGGACAGAGACAGCAAGTTTTTTAAAAGGGTGGACAGTCTGTGATTTAAGACATTGCTTGATGTGTTGTAATTTATAAAGGGACAAAATGTGACCATTTCAACTCATTTAAGATCACATTAATGGCTATGCAGATCCATAATTATCACCATCAGGATCCCATTCATTTAAAGAAACAGTTTAAAGCCACTGGTAGAGATTACACTTATCACTTATTCTATAAACACAGGGCAGTGGATATGAGCCATTCTGTTGTAGAACGGAAAAATAACGGAAAGATGAGATCAGGATGAAAATGACAGTCATCACACAGAAACTAAGTCTAAACCTGCTTCTGTCTCTCAGGAGGGCAGCAGGGCTCCTCTCAAGCCGTACTGACAGAGAAGGATAATTATTTTTGATAGCAGTGGCTCTTGGGAAAACTGCAATTTCTTGATCTTTGAAAAAACTACTCCATAAACAATTTTTTTGAAAGCTCTGAAGCTTTCATTTTCCCCACTGAAGCATCTTCTCTGCATTTAGAGACAAAATAGAAAAAAAAATAAGTGGGTAGTGAGCCAGTGATATTTCACTTGGTCCTTATAAATGCTTTTGATCCTAATGAAACCTTAGCAAATAGTTTTGCATTCTTGCAGATTGGAGAGATCAGGTGGTAGTTTAGACCTAAATCCCAAACGTATTACTTACTGTTACCTGCCTGTTTCTAATTTGCATGCAAGAAAATAAAAGATACTGATATCCTTGTTGTGCTCAGCCAATATGTTGGATAATAGTATCTTTGTCTGTAAGGATTTATAATAAACATTGTGCAGGTCAGTGACTACATTATGGTCCTTAACCTAGATCAACAGTCTGAGAAATCCTGAACCGGCTCAGAACGAAATGTGAACACAAAGAGCCGTAATGCTGTCTGATGTTAAGAGTCAGCACAGGAGCTTGTGAAGGAGCACTGAAACCCCTTCTGGAGAATGTGATGACTAGAATGACATACAGCACTGTGCAAAAGTCTTGGACACCTGTGGGAAAAATGCTATAAAGCGAGGATGGTTCCAAAAATAATGCCATGAATACTTATTACTCAATAAACCTTGTAAAAAGTGCAGTAGACAAAAAAAACCTAAATCAGATTGATATTTGCTGTGACCACCCTTTGCCTTTAAAACAGCATCAGTTCTCCTATGCAAACTTGCATGCAGTTTAAGGTAGAGGTTGGTAGGTTCTTCCAAACATGTTGAGGAACTGGCCATAGTTCTTCTGCAGACTTTGACTGTCTCTGCATGTCCTCCCAGACTGACTTGATCATGTTGAGATCAGGGCTCTGTGGGGACCAGACCATCTGTTGCAGGATTCTTTCTTTTTGCTGAAGATAGTTGTGTATGACTGAGATTGGGTGTTTGAGGTCATTCTCAGGCTGCAGAATGAGTTTGGGACCAATCAGAAACGTCCCTGATGGTAGATAAGAATCTACCTGTACTTCTCAACAGACATTCAAGTTGCATGACTAAGACTTTTGCACAGTACTGTATATTATGCTAACTACTAGTGAATCACTTGTAACAGCGGAAGGTGTTTTGAATCCATTCTTTTCTTCTCAGTTTAACCTGTCTTTGCTCTCAGTGGGAAGACTTGACAACTTATCAAAAGTTAAATCTAAATGCATTTAGAACATCTTGCCAACAGACAGTAGATGAAATCTTGTCATAAATCAAATACATTCATATGTGTTATTATTAATGCTGATGATGTGGCAAAAAGGAAGCAAACATTTTAGATTTTCCCCAACAGGAGAGGGTTTGTCTTGGTGGCAGAACCAGGGCAATCGATGGCACTTAAGGCAGGACAGCTACAGTCACCCTTGGCTAAACAGCCAGGTCTATATCTGCAAAGTGCTGTATTTCTTTCTTTGTCTGTTTGTTTGTTCTTTATGCACAGCTTCCTTTTTCAAGCCACAAACAGGAAATATGATATGCAGATACTTCTCACCCTGAGTTAGATTTCTGAGGAGTCAAGTTTGTTAAAATCCAAACTGAATACTTAATATTTTGAATACATTTTTGTCTCTGACAAGGCTTGTAATGTCTATGGCAAATGAATAACAACTTTAAGTGTTTTCTCATTGTTTTCTGTGTTTATCCTGCTGAAGTCATAGGTTATACAGGTGCTTTTCGGTGGGCTGGGAGTGCTTTGCTTATCTATTTTGCCCATTTAAAATAAAAATTTTCGGAGACTAATTCTATTTGGATACTAAGGGATTACTGCGTATTGAAGGAGGTTAGGTCGTTGTTTCGCATATACAGCACTTTTCAGCCCTTTAGAAAAACACTAAGAGTTTTTCTTACTGAATAAATGTATTAAAAATATATTCATATCAATATTTTAAAAGGGGTCTGTCAAATCTAGGAAGAGCAGACCTCTGTGATCTATGTAGTGTTATATGGCTAGACCTGGCTTCACAGCAGATTAATATGCATGCTTTTGAAGGGAAGACAAAGATGGGATGACTGTTTAAAAAGTAAGGAAGCTTTAAAATGAGGGAAAGTACCAGCATGCATTTCATATGAAAGAGAAAGTAATGGTCACATTCATCTACACATCTGTTATCCTTAACCGCTGGTCCTGGTCAAGCTCGTGGCACCTGGAGCATTTGGGGTCATAAATCAAATGCACAGGAGCTTCAGGATTCAGGTGTTGACTATATTATAACATGGTTAAAGTACACACAAAGGGCACAAAGGGGTGCAAAGGCTTGGGTTTTAAAAAACGGGAACAATGTTAGTCTACAGACTACAGCGAATGCTGTCTGTAAGATTCTATAGAGTCCGTCTACGCTGGTGCTCTTCCTATTGGAGTCACGGGTCATTAGGCTTGGAGACTATATTCTGGATGGGATCTCAGTTCCATTGCAGGGCAGATACACACACACACACTTGGCAATTCTACAGTGACCAATTAACCTGAAACACTTGTCTTTTGACCGTGAGGAAAGTGGAGCACCTGGGGGAAATCCAGACATGGGGAGAAAATGCAAACTCCACATACGCTGAGCCAGATTTGAACCCACACCTAGGCAAGCAATATTTCTTGTGCAGTACTAACTGTTTTATATTACATCAAATATACTGTCTGTGAAATGTTTAATGAGAAATACCTCCAGTTTGCTGCAGTCAATGGGAAGCTGGTTTTAAGGAGGAAAAGTGGTGGGGAAGAGTATTTGGGCAGTTAGTGCTCTAGCTGGATGACAGTGTAGATTTTATACATACTCAGTGTTATGTGTCTGTGTTGCTCCTGCCGTTTGGCGGTTGGTTTTCTGTTTTTCCCGTCTCTCTTCTGTTCTGTGTCACAGGTGGTTTGCTCCATCCGTCAGTCAACAATCTACCTATCAGAATGTGCCAACCGATGACCTGGGGTGGGTTTTCACCTTGATAAGCAGCACCGCGCCCCCCCAAAGCTAGCTTTTTGGCTCACTCGTTCGATTGCTGTTTGCTACGTGTATTTGACTTTGTTATA
>UFQX01000056.1:0-50407 GCA_900497675.1 Arapaima gigas
TTCTTACACAGCTGTACGCCATCCAAAAATCAGGAGCGAAACCTGGAGCAGAATATATAAATAGAACAGTATATACTGTATCGTGGGCCCTGAAATGAAAGAGAGTGGTACCCAGGATGCCAGAGTGAGCAGGCAGCTGCAGGCATGGGTACAGTGACAATAAGAGCTGATTTTGTAATAATGCTGCAGTCAGAATGACATTATGGATGATCGCTGTGATGACGACCGCGATGATTATAATAAATACATGTGTTGCAATGAGAAGGAGGCAGGAAAAATGTGTCACATCTGCATCACAGTTGCAGTTAAAACGTCCCATGAACCCCCCAGAAAACCATTTTTGCAGATGAGGAACTCAAAAAGAACATCCCAATTTACCAATTAATGGGCTTAAATATTTTATCGGTCCTCAGGTTATGAATGAGATGTTAGATTTCACTGTCACTGTAAATGCACAGCTAAGAAAAAAAAAAATCTTTTTCACCAGTGTAATAAATCTGTTGCGGCGCCGGCAGCCGCGTGTGGAGATAACATTGAGGGCCGAGACGTGGTGTGCGAAGACGGCGACTGGAGCTCCCCGGCTGCCGCAATTTAATTAGTTTCACTTCGCTCCAATAAATAAAAACGTTAAGAGCTTGCGGTGCCCGAGAATCACATATTTCCTATTTGTTTTGATTATTCTTCCACCAACTGCAGTTTTGTAGATACAGCTGCATGACCAGAATCAATTTGCAAACTCTGAAAGTGGCCGAGGGCCCATTTCTGCAGCTGTATCCTTACTTAAGAGGACCGAAGGAGGCCACCAGAGTGTTTACATGCTGGGGACAGAGGTCAGAACTCACTTCTTGTGTGTGGGTGCAGTCCAAGTGTGTCCCTCAGTGCCGCACCATCAGTTTACGCCAAGTGACCCAGGTGAGCCGTGACATGGTGGAAATAAGCATCACATTCACTTTGAGTGCAAAGGTTTGGTCTGTCTCATGGTCTTCTGGGTCCAGTCGCACCTTAAGGCATCATCACTGAATCGATCATCTGTCATATGGTCAGACAGCTATGGAGGTCACTCTCCAGTCACTATAAAATGTCATGCAGTCAGGTCTAAACATAATTGTGGTTTTTTTAATGAACCAAGGTGTGAAAAAAAAACAAAACATGGCTTTAAATGAAGTAGCGCCTTTCAATAAGTGTGGAAAAGGGTTTATAGACTAAAATAAGGCTGATCAAAAACATCGTATTTTATGCGCCACGCAGACTGCACGCACGAAACAGTATTTTTAGAGCACATAGACAACACCAAAGTAAAACGGTACGGTGTCATTTGCCTGATGCCATTGACAAGGTGAACTCGTGTCATTATTTCTTATAATTATAAAATCAAATTAAGCTTAATACATCCCAAGACCTGTAGGGTCATTCATGTAGAAAGTTAGAAACAGGTTCACAATGACAGCTCCTCCAGCCTGCAGGGTGTGCTGCTCTTCTACATCCCAACAATGACAATTATCGTGTCACCTGAGGCCTGAGGACAGAGGACACCCCACTCTGGGGACCCCTGAGTGCCCTGGAGAGGGATAGGAGGGTATTAACTAGCATGGGCTCCCATGTGGTCCAAATAGGCAATGTTCTATGGTTCAGTCTACAGACAGAGATATGGGGGAAGCGGGGTGGACAAGAGTGAGCAACACCGCAGGGTTGGCCAAAGCCCAAATACACACCCTGTCGGTGTGGGTTGAGGCAGCATCAGACAGAGTCCCGATAGCCACAGCCACAAGAGAGGAGCACACAAGTGTCAAACTGTGCCGCTGTATTCTTACACAGCTGTACGCCATCCAAAAATCAGGAGCGAAACCTGGAGCAGAATATATAAATATGGTCACCTGACCTGGTAAATAAACCGCACCTGTGACTCCTGACAGACGAATGACCCTGTACTCACCGTCTGCATACAGACCTGCGCTTACTGCGGTATTTATATTTAGAATAATGCAGAGGAGTGTCACACCTGCAGCCCCCATCCACCCCACACGCCTCAAGCCTCTCCTTCCATTATGGTTTTCACATTATTAAGTGCCCAGTGAGAAACTGCGCTTGTGGCTCATCTCACGAGGTGGAACCCTCGCCGTTGGTCCAGGGAGAGAGAACGAACACCGCTAGCTGATCTCAGAGGAACAAACAGAGACTGTATACGAGGAACAGAGTGAGCATGGATGCGACGAGGCTGTCGTGGCCCTGGCTCCGCCCGCTAGAGATTAGGCGCTACGCCACCCCCGCAAAACCCAGCTGCAGCGTGCGGATTAGGCTTTCGCGCCAGAGCGCCTTTTGTTTGTTTGTTTGTTAGGATTTCTGTTCCTTGTCACTCATCCCACAACAAGGCAAATAAGCAGGAGCCCATAAAAGGCAGAGTGCATTGTGGGCTGGAAGCTTCCGGAGTTTACTTGGGGAGAAAAGAGGAAAAGCATAGATCCCCCTTGTAGGTCCTGCATCTTACACACACACACACACACACACACACACACACACACACACACACACACACAGGCTAAAAATACCACCCATGTAGAAAGAGGGCAGCACAGGATAGAGTGGTTAGAGGTGGGGCCACATTTCTTTGCCCACTGCAGTACCCTTGGTCAATGTACTCACTCTGACTTAATGCAGTAAATATTACCATGTTATAAACATGAGTAAATCGTTGATCACGGGGCTGGTCTCTAACACCAAGGTCACATTTCATTGTGGCTGCTTGGGTTGCACTCTTAAAAGAGTCACTGACCCTAAACTGTTTGACAAAGACACCCAAACCGAACAACAAAAAAGAAACATTCTGAGTCGTTTAAGTCTTTAAAAATGAAACTGTTTGCTAAAACCATTGGCTAAAAGGAAAAAATGAGCACTTTTCGAGCATATTTATGTATATACATATACTGTGAGAAAGACAGAGTGAAGGGAAAAATAAGACTTCTGTTGTGAGGTGCAGAACTAGATGAAATGCAGCACAATATAGACACACACACACACACACTCACACACACACACACACACACACCATACACCCTGCGATTATTCATCAAAAATATTGAAAACAACGTCAAAGATATTCTAGAAAGCACTGTGGCAGTTGGCCAAGACAAAGGCAATGTTCACCATGTGCACTAAACGTGGGGCTCAGTATGACAAACCACAGTTGTTCCCATGATTCCCTTTGCAGGTCTGCAAAGTCAAGCCAATGAGCAGCCTCACCTCCAACCAGATAACATCCATTGCACTTTTTCTGCAAACTGTATAACCTGCCCTACCTGCTGCGTGCCTTTCTGCACTTTATAAAATATGTTCCATTAAGCACTCAGTACAGAAGGACATTATTGTACATAAAAAATAAACTGAGCTCAGTTAAACGGTACAACTCTAAATTGTACTTTTACTGAGGACAGGTAAGGACAGGTCAGTATCCTCAAGGAGGGGTTTGCAACCACATGTTGCAAACAAAGCTTCGAACAAAGCTCTCAGTTTGCTGCTTATTGTACATCCTCATCCTCATCTATGGTTATGAGCTTTGAGTAATGTTTGAAAGAATGAGATTCTGGATACAAGTGGTTAAAATGAGGTTTCTACACTGGATTGCTGGGCTCACTTTCCATGACACAGCAAAAAGCTCAGCGAACATGGGAGTCTTAGAGTAAAGTTGCAGCTCTTGTTCTGGTTTAAAAAGAGCTAGGGCAGATGGGCATGTTGTAAGGATGCCCCCAGGCCAACTCCCTCGGAAGATATATCAGGCACATCCCACGAGGAGAAACCCTGGGGCAGACCTGGGTCATGTTAAAGAGGTTACATTCCATGCTGGCCTGGGAATATCTGGGGACCCTCAAGAAGAGCTGGAGACCACTGTAGGGAACAGGAAAGTTTGCAACCGAATTCTTAGCCTCCTCCCACCGTCACCCTCACCGAGGAAAGGTGGGCAGAAAAGTGATTTTATAAATCACTGCAAGTAGCTTAGTGTACAAACTTCACACTACAGGCCTTCAAATAGAAAAGTGTCAGATAAATTAATTTTAAAATATTTTATATAAAATAAAAGTAATTTACAAAGTAGACCAACATTCAACAGATAACCTGGGACTAAACTATTACTCCATTTACTAATTTAATTGCCTGCAGAATCAAAGAATATTCATTTAATCTGCTCCCCGAAAGACTGACTATCTACTTCCTAATGGATACAGCTGAAATTTGGAATTAAGATCATGGAATGGATCATAAATAATTTAAGACTCACTTAACTGTCTCTCTTTGTGAAGTATCTGGTGAAACGACAAAAGGAAGGGGAGTCTAATATTCTCTCCAACAATGTTAATTATGTGACAGATTTAGGATTTAACTTGAGCTGACAAAGTTTGGCACAACACTTAGAAAGCTGAACTATGAAACATTATAAAAACATTACCAAACAAATCAGTTGACCACCTTTGTATTTCTGGCACTGAATAAGAGGAAATGATCACCAGACACTTAAACAAAACTCCACCACCTACGGGCCCAACTTCAAAACAACAGTTTTGTTAAAGAGGCTCATTAAAATGAATTAATTCTAATTATTTCAAACATGACTCTGAGAAGCATTTCTCTCCCAGTTTTAGATCCTCCACAGGCTCTACATTTGTGCCCTGAAACAGCGTTCTGTATGTCAAACAGGTGATTCCACAGGTGATTCTGTCCTTCTATAGCATCAGCAAAGTTAAAATACTGAATGTAAAAAGACATGTAAAAACACGTGCAGTGATTAACAAATGGAACTGTTGTTAAAAAAAACATCTTATTGTCTTTAAAACCAAAGGTCTGTAGCCAGCGGGAAGACCACTCAGATTCTCCCATTCTTATGACTGAATGTTTTTTTTTTCATGTTTTGTCACTGTATGTATGTTTTAGGCTGGTGCAGCATCATGCACTTTTCATCTGGGGATTAATAAAGTGCTCATTCATTCATTCATTCGCTCCCTCACTCACTCCTTTAGTTCCTTTCATGTGAGTTGCCTTTTAAATGAATAGACGCACTTCCCCACAACCTCCCATGGCACTTTTGTTCCTGAAAATGCTGCAGTATCAAAACTGTGTTTACACTGGGATTGTATTTTACAATATTTTAAATGGGGAAAACAATTCATTCCCAGCCTATAGCCTGAGCACAAAATTTATGACAAAAGAGTAAATGAACAATTTGAAATAAACAAACAAGACAGTTTACTTGAATGAGGTGTTGACCGTGGGCTGTGGGGGGGGCGACTCGGCTCTTTTGTTTCTTTTAATTGTTTCAGACATTCAGTTCTATCGTATGTGCTTTTCAAGCCTTATTATCTTCTTTTCAGTTTTTACAAGCTTTTGTACCTTTTTAGCCACTTTTGGCTGGATTGCACTTTATTTATGCGATCAAAACTGCACAAATAAATAGAAATAAAGTGAAAATGAGACAGGGTATTAGCAAAGTGTGTTCCTTACAGGTTGCTCTATTAAGGTGCAATGCAGTATGGGACAGGAAGAAGCTTCTCCTCCAACATCTGAACTTAGAATTTTTTCTATTTAATGCAGATGAATTTCTGGTGCTGCATTATGGCTCTGTGTTAGAGTGGGATGTCTGTTGTGGAACCCAGTATCAAAAGATTAACTGCGATATAGTATGTACTGGGGCCCTATATATGGAGGATAACTTGTGTATGGATGATGGTCTGTAGAACTCTGAGCTTTTAACCCCAAATCTGTCCTTCCGCAGATAAACTTTGCACATCCACTTTGGAGTGAACACAAACGGAAAGGAAAAAGGGGGCAAAACAAAGATAAATTCTGATTACAGCATATTTAGAAGGAATGGTTTAAGTGATAAGAATTTCCATTTGAATCCAAACTCTTTAAAAACCTGAAAAATATTAATTTTCACATTGCATGGTATCAAAAACCTCCTCTCAGGTTTGGGATCATCTTTCTCCAATTCAAGAAAAGTGATTCAGCCATCTCTGTGCCCCTTCAGTGGAGCAGACTCTTTTCATATGGAAATTGCGATGAATGAAAAATTGTCATCTCCTGCAATGAAGCTGCTCGGACTCCTGCCATCACTGGCTTTGAACAGCAAGCAGCAAATTTTGGTGAAGAACATAAGTTCAGTCCTAAAGACTACAGAAGAGGAAAGGTTGAGGTTTACAGATGTCATAAAACTAGCTGGTCATAATAGTACTGTATGTATGTGCGTGCGTGTGTGCGCGCGTGCATGCGTGCGTGCGTGCGTGGACCAGTGTGAGGAGAATTTGGCTTCCTCAACGTCTACCTCACCAACACATTTGACAGCAGCATTTGAAGACATGAGTGACAACAAAGCCAGATGTGAACAGAAGCTCTGACCAACACTCTGATTAAGGTTCTTGGCACAGCCAGATGAGGGCATCACTTCTGAGGACATTTAAGAGGAACTGGTCATCTGTTCTGTTCATCAGTATGAGTGGGCTGTGCAACATGCAGGGGTCCTGAGGGGGAGGCAGCATTCCCAGGGTGACGCTCAAGTGACACACCAGTAGATTGTCCCACCAGGGTGAGAGGGCATGACACAGGGGGTCCTCAGTGCCCTCACTTGGGGGCTGGGCACCCGCATACAAACAAAAGCATTGTTAGCATTCCACGGCGCGCCTCACTGCAGCACGCTCCCGCTGCATTATTAATGCGATGGCATCATCGGCCCTCCCGCTCGGAGACTCAGCCGAGCTGCTTGCGCTGCAGCCAAAGAAGAAGCACAGAGCAGAACCAAACTGTCCATTGGGCCAAGAGTACCCATGTGGCCCTGTTGCACCAACACTTCACACCTCCCAGGTGGAGGTACCAGCACATACGTTTTATGGGAACGGCACTGACATCAAGGGTGTCATTTCAACACATCCAGCAGAGATCCACACACCTGGAAATTATTCACAATGTGGTACCAAACTGTTGAGCTCCGTGGAGCTTATGACATCCCGCCTCACACTGCTGTACCCTGTTTACATGTATTCATTTATCAGACACTTGCCTCCAAGGTGACGTACAGCTCAGAGTGAACAAAGTGCATCAACAACAGATGAAGAGATTTAGACACTTTCACAGGATGATTGAAGCGCTGCTTGTCTGTCTGATACCACTGCGTTGCTGGTTCAAATCCCTCAAGTAGCTGCCAATAGAGTATGTCAGTGAATGTTTATAGCAACTTTGCATTTCATACCAGAACCACAGATTACTACTGAGAGATGATATTTAATGGAAGAGAACTGTTCACTCAGGTTTAGTGTCTCTCCCTCACACACACACACACACACACACACACACACAGGGTAATTAAAGCAAGGCGTGTTGAGAACGCCCAACACAGCGGACCAATGAACCAGATAAAGATTCCAATTTCCCCTGCAGCTGACATCATAAAGAGGGGACGGTGGCACACAGATTCACATCAGCTATTCGCTGCTTCACTTCCATGTGGGGAGAAATGAGATGGGTTTGTTTCTGTCTGTCTGAGTGTTGCAAATGGAGTCGGCTTCTTTCTGTACATCGTGTGCATGGTTTTTTGTTCATGATACAGGTCCCATAATGAATTGTTGCCCTGCCTTTCACCTTTGCTCTGTAGGTGAACAGCTCACCCGCCTGGGTCAGACTTATAGTCCAGGTCACACCCTGCCACACACACCTGACCTCGGACATCACCTCAGACTTGTACCCGATACTAGTTACTATGAAGCTTCATGGATCTCGCTTGTTACCTCCATGGCAGCTTGTAGTGTGCAGGTTCTAAATTATACAAATTAAAATTATTGACCCACTTATACAGCAGGGTCATTTTTACTGCATCAATTGAGGGTAAGTACGTCACTCATGGGTGCTGCAACAGAAGGGGGGTTTCAAACTTGGATCCTTCGAAAGACGGGATTTGGGGTGTGGTGACAGCACCGGTCGGGGGGTAAGAAGCTGAGTAACCACCCGCCCTGCTGTTGAAACGGCCCACAAAGTGCAGTCACACACTTACTGTATCGCATGAACACCGTGGCGCTAAGAGAGCAACATCAAAGAAGCTCAGCCAGCCAAGAATGGGAAAATTATATAGATCAGTCGTGCGACTAAACAGGTAGAAACCATCGGTGTGACGTGAGAAACATAATAAGTACATCTTTCCATCAGTCTAATTGCACAGAAACAATACACACTGATGGCACATTCAGGTTAAGTGCTCCAAATACTTGAGCAGATTGTATTAGGTATAAAAGAAGCTATTAAAACACAAGAAGAACTATTGCGCTTTAAAACTAAATTAAAAGTGTCACCATTATTTTGTAGGGGAGGGGCTCACCTCCTGGAAATCAGACCTTCATAATCCACATTATAGGATGACAGATTATTTTTAGAGTTTTGATGGTTATTAATCATATCAAAGCTATTAAACACAGTGCCCGGTGCGGCTAATAAAACAAACCATAAGGAGATAAGTAGACGTGGTTGTGGGGCTCGGGTCCTCAGGCACATTTCCTGCTGGAGGTCCAACACACCTTCATGCAGTAAGAGGACCTTCACAGTCAGGGCAGGTGACCCCGAGGACCCGTCACTACCTCTACTCGCAGTATGGACAGAAACCCATTAAGAATGCTTTACTAATTATCATTATTCATATACTGCAGCTGACATTTTCTCCACAGTGATCTACAGTGTGAGGTTTGTACACAGAGCTATTTAAACTGATTTGCATTCATACAGCAGAGTAAATTTTACTGTATCACTTCAGGGTAAATGCCTCAATCGACAGCAGCAGCTGGGATTCAAACCCAGGACTCTATAGCTACAGCTGTAACCATAGCAAAAATCAGCAAGAAAAAAAATCTAGATGTATCTAAGCACAGGGTGGTGATCAAGGATGGAAAAGTGGATATAAGAATTGACAGAAAGATATGGGAACGGAGAGGAGGACACAGGGATGGACAGAAGGATAGAGGAATGGATGGATGGAGGTGCACCAGGATCAGGGCACTCAATGTCCCCGTCAGGTCAGGCTGCTCAGATCTCAGGAGAAACTTCTCAGCTTTGTGGAGCTCACACAGGGACAATAAGACTTTTTAATTATGTGATCCTGGGGTTTCTGTGGCTCATTTGTTATTTCAGTAAAAACAATATGCCCCCCCCCCCCATAACCAGGCACACAGTTTCCCACCAGGGAGCTGAATGACTTATTTCCTGTGCTGTATTGAGTGCGTTCCTCTCCAGTTTCAGTAGCCCTCGAGCAAGGCATCAGGTCCTAACCACGCTGATTTATGCCACCCTTTTAGAGTCCCTTTTTTGAGTCACCGGGAGGCATAACCTGTTTCGGCGAAGTGGCCAAGCCTCCAGAGGACAAGCACAGAGTCTCTTCTCGCCCTCCTTCCCATCAAACCATAATTGCTGTCGTCTTCCTTCCTGTAGGCTGTTATTCCCTGTTAGATCCATCACTGGGTGTCTAAAAGCTCACCTTTGACCCCAACTAGCCCACACAGCACCATGGAAGGATGACGTGGACGGTGAGCGACAGGGAACAGCAGCGGAGAACGTGGCCGATGGTGCTGCGGATCAAACAGCTGTTGCATAACATGATTTATACAAAGATTCAGAAAATCAAAAAGGGAAGAACAGTGGCAAATGGCGGGCAGCGCTCCTTCTGACACTTACTACATATTTACGCAGGATTATTTAGCAGGCACTTTGCTCCTCAAAAATGGTAACCAGGTTAATTTATAAAACATTAAAGTTCATCATCAGAAATTGCTAAATTTACATACAGTGTATTTACATTTATTCATTTATCTGACTTCCTTCTCCAACATAACCTGCAATATGCAGTTTGCATACTAAACTACTAATATTTTATTGAATATTTCATGTAGAGACAATTAAGCGAGCCTTAAATTATTTATAATCCCTTCCATGATCTTAATTCCAACTATCAGTTGTTTCCATTAAGTAGAAAATCTCCCAGGGAGCAGATTAAATAAATATTATTTTAGTCTGCAGGCAATTAAATTTGTAAGTGGAGTAATAGTGGCAGGTTATCTGTTGAGTTTTGGTTTACGTTGTACATTCATTTCCTCTCATATAGAATATTTCTGAAAAGCTTTAATTTATCTGATACTTTTTTCTAAGGTGACTTACAGCATGAGAAATGTTATTTAATGTTATTTAAATGAGAAAAGTTATTTACAGTGAATTACCCAATTATACAGCAATACAGTAATTTTTACTGTATCAGTTCAGGGTAAGCATGTTGACCAAGGCTACTGCAGCAGGAGGTGGGACTTGAACTGTCTCAGTTGTAAAGCAACAAATCTAACCCCTATGCCATCTACTGGTAAGTACTGCATTGCTTTCATATCCATGCAAAACTCCAAGGATATATATTATATACAGATGTGTGAGTGATATTACTTAGTAATCATTTTTAAATGATGAGTGTAAACAAAAGCCCAAGAAAACAGTTTGCTTTTCAGAATCATGCAAAGTCAGACAGATACAGAATTCTTAACTTTTTCAATGTGTTTTTTTACTTTTCAGTGCATTTCAGTGTCTGTCTAGTTCCCTTTTGTCTAAAAGCAGCTGCTACTTTACTTCTCAAAGGGCAACTTATGAAGTTCCACATGTACTAAAACAGATAAACAAATAAATAAAAAATTGCTGTGTGGCTTATAAAGAACTTGCCAGCATCTTGTCACATCTTGTATAAGTTTATTTTCAAGCTCTGGCCAGACTGCAGGGGGAAACATCCAGCTGTTGAGCTGTGATCCACTGACCACCATGGAGCCCAAACTCTCTTCACTCCCCTGAAGTGACTTCATCCCGTCTCCAGCAACAAGAGCCAAAGTATCACAAAAGCACGTACAGCTCTAGGTTTGTAACGCTGTGCATTGGTGTAAAATCACCGCTGACCAGAGACCACAACAGAGGAGCATCACTGAGCTGCTCGCTGTAGGAAGAAGGAACGTCTACAAACACATGCAGTATTTAAGAGGGAAAGGCGGCCTTCAGGCTCATTGATATGCAGCTCTGGTCGTCTGTGTGTAAAAAGCTTTGAAAGATGGGGAATGTGTCATTGAATTTCAAAGAAGGGTTTCATTTTTGTGGGAAGTTGGGCATTTGGAAGGGAGGAAGTATAATAGACAGGATCTACACTGCCAAAAAAAACATACATATATGTGACTGCAGCTTGCAGACACTTTCAGACGTGGAGTGAAGAAGGAAAATGATGAGATCAGCAGCTTGACCGACAGGGACCAAAAAAGTGGATACCACAGGGGATGGAGATCCTGCAAAATCTCCAATGTTTGCCTCATCCCTGGGCAGACATCTGCTTCTCCAACACCCACCTGGGAAAAGTACCCAAATCCAAGTGCCCACCCACCACATTCCAACAGAATTAAATAAGCAATAGCAAAACTAAAATTCCACACATTTATTCGACTTTCATGAGTCATAAAAGTGCCCGAAGCAACACTTACACAAGTCAGAAGCAGCCAGACGGCGTGGAGGTTTGAGAAGGACGGCGATCAATGTTGGGTGGAGTTGGTGAACCGTGCGGTGACTGAGCGGTGAGGTCACCAGCAGCAGTTGGACCTCCTGTAGGCAAGACCACAGCTACTTCAGCATTTCCCAACCAGAAATCAGAACAAAAGGCCCACGTGCAGTTGAGCAGCAAGTTGCATTTTGTTTCTGCAAAGCTTTACAACTCCAAACAAAGGTGACACTTCCTACCATTCACGCACTGCACCATGGACCTCCGCAGTCAGAGTTTATTCAAAGCTGAGTACGTAAAGACCAAAAAGACTAAATAGTGCTCCAAAGAAACCTGGAGTGTAAACTGCATGCAGATTCCTCACAGCTTTTACTGCTGACATCAATTTATCCATTTATACAATCGGGTAATTTTTACTGTCTGATTCAAGGTAAGTACCTTGACCAGGGCAGGATTTCAAACCTGGGACTGCTGCCTATAGCACTTTGCTAAAAAAAAAAAAAAAGAGCAGATGCAGGTGGTGCTGCCTTTGAAGCCAAATGTTCTGGGTTCAAATCCCCCTTGCCTTGAGCAAGGTACTTATCCTGAATTCATATGCTGTAAATAGTAACTCACCATAGACAACTGCTTCATAGCTCTGCAAATAAATGGGTGGTTCAAACACAGAGAAGAACAGTTGGTAACATGAGTGCTGCAGATGGAGTCTCTCCCCTAAACTGAGAACATCATGGACCACAAGGGAGCCCTAATGGACCGATTCTTCCACAAAGGATCCTGTTCATCGCCAGTGTACCCAGAGAACGTGCTTTCTACCTCAAACTCTCAGTCTTGTGCTGGTTCTGACAAGTCAAATAAACAAAAATTGAGTGCTTCTTAAACAGACGCCGTGCGCATCTCCATCTTCCAGCTTTCTGACTTGAAGCTCCGTAGAGTTGATTAAGAGAGACACTTGAGACGAGGTTTCATTCAGACACGGGCCATTTTGATTGCAGAAAACACATAGCCGCAACGGCGTTAAACTCCAAGACGGCTGCACCTATTTATGATGCCAAAGCTGCTTGAATAAGAAAATTGTTGCTGATTATTCACATGGTATTAAGTGACTTCGATGACTATTTGCACTGAACGCGGCCTAGGTGCTGTGAAATGTGTTAAAAGCGTGGCAGTTTCCCTCTGCATCTGACTGATGATGTTTAACTAGAAAATTGAGAGGTTCAGAGCCTTGCTAAATTTTTATTCAAATTAATTTATTTCTCTCCAAAGCACCAAACAGCTCAGAGAAAACAAAGGTGAATCATCAACAGATGAAGAGCTTCAGCCACAGGCACAGGGTTTTGAGAGCACAGCTTGTGCGTTTGATACCACCGTGTTGCTGGTTTGCATCCCTCAGATAGTTACATTCAAACAGCAAATGCATACATAGATAATCATAGCTGATGGTGTTGCACTCATTTATGTAGCTGTCAAAAGCTCAGGAAGGAAATGGGTTTGAGACTCTTCTTGAATGCTGACAGAGATTCAGCAGCTCTGAGGAACACAGAGAGCTCATTCTACCACATTGGGGACAACACCAAAGACCTGCAAACAGTTGATTTTTGATTTTATGCGAGTGGCATCACCAGGTAGCCAGAGGTGGAGGGGCACAGGGCTCTTGCTGGGGTGTAGGGAGGGATCAGAGATACATGAGCATGAAGAGCAGAGGACTAAACTCCCAGTGAAACTCCATTCTACTGAACTGAACTAACCATCATCGATGGGCCACTTCTCATTTCCAGTTTACAGGCTATTCACCGTGCAAACACCACCACGAAACCAAGTTCAAAACATCCAGAGCACAAATTACTAGATTTCTGTGCAATATTTTATTTCTCAGCAATTCCATTAATCCCCCAGCGTACGAACTTCCCAGTGGCCCCGTGTGTGACGGAAACACACCGAGTGTGAGGTGTGTTTGATCTGTAACATTGGCATTGCAAAGCTCAGGTTATATAAACGTCAGGAAGAATGTCTGACTCATTTGACAATCAAGGAACAAAAACAGTAATTTTCAAAAAACAGAATTCAATACAGTTTTGTCACTTTGTGCACCTTGCAAAAGAGAAGCCAGTGTGAGGCGGTGCCGTCAAATCAACAATCCATGTCACCGACAGGAGGTCCAACCGCAGTTTCAGCAACTAAATTGAGTTGTAGTATCTTTGGAGATTAAAAACTGACACTAGTTTTGAGAAAATGTCTTTGGTATGAAATGGATAAGAAAAATGTTTTCATGGAAAGAACAAGGCAAGTTAAGGTTGAGGAAATGCGCGCGCACACACACACACACACACACACACACACAAATGAAGATGACCATAGGACTTCTTGTGCATTTGGCTCTGGATCACCCTGCAGCAGAAGGGGTCTCTGCTCTCACTGGGCATCAGTAGCTGGCTGGCTTCAAAGCCCCAGGTACGAGAAAGGACACCTGGCTCCCCACCTCCTGCCAAGCAGGATGACTGCATGGACTCAGCTGTGTGGTTCACCTGCTACCCCAGCAACCCCTCATATAGCGTCAGAAGCTAGTCACAGTCAGCTAGGGTTCGATGGATACAAGTCCAGTTCTCCTTGGGCCTCAGAGTCTCATTGAGCACCCAGGCACATGATACTCTGATTCTTGACCTTCTTCAACTACAGCTGTACACTCTCATCCTCCATTGTGAAGACAAATATAATATTCTGGCAACCACTATCATCTTATTCAGTAACTTGACGGTATCCTGTTGAGCACTGTTCAGTATGTTGAAAGTGTAAAACCTCTAACTGCTCAAGTGAAAAAAGGTACAAGATGTGAAAGCTTTAGATAATTATGCTCTTTGAAGTCGATGAAAAGCTTAGCTAAAATCCTGTTCCTTTAAACTTTAACACATCACATCTAATGTGCTGTGCCATGTTCTGGAAAGGAGTTCACCAGTCCCCTGGGCGACATCAACCAGCCCGGTGAAGCAACCCGCATCACACAGCCGTGGAGGACGCAAAAAGGTTGTATTGTCACCCAGCACACTGCTTTTACCCCAATTTGCACTCTTGGTGACAAGAATGGGAAAGCAGGGCTTCATTGAGCTCCACACAACCAGCAGCAGCAATGTTTCCTTCCTGTGGCTAGTGTGGTCATTCATGAAGTTGACAAACAAAACCAAACTATGGTCACATTTAAACAAACAGTCAGTTTAAGAGTCTGACAAAGTGGATCTTGCAGGGAACAAGTGAGGAATCATCTGGATTTCCATCATAATGGACTGTGAGGGGCCTTGATAAAGAGTGACATTAACTCACCTTGGTGTCCCCGGCCCCTGCCACAGCAGGCCAGACAGAGACAGACGGAGATCTCTCCCCAGAGACACCGGGAAACATTGATGGGCTCAGCATGCTGAGTTCTTCCGCTGTCATATAACTTGAAAGCGGAGAACTGAAGCATAAGATTCTCTCATTGGTATAAAAATAAAGGTAGAACTCAATGTGGACAGGGTTGTCAAGTTTATGGCAGCACACACACACACACACACACACACACACACACACACACACAGGGCACATATGGAAGGATGCTGCTGACCGTTGCCATGGAGATCGTCATCCTGTTGCAACCTGGATGCTAAGTGCAGGGGGACTCTCACCTCATCATTAATCATCCAGCAAGAGGGAAGGACCTGAAGCCTCAGAGATGCCATCATCCCACTGCACTAGCAAGGACCCAGTATACTAATCTCTCACTGGCAGAAGCAGACACAGGGAAAGGACCAATATCAACAAGTCCTCTTCTGGCTTCTCTTGCGCTCATTAGGCAAACAGATGACAGATAGTGGAGAGGAGAGGAGAGGAGAGGCGGGGGCAGAAATGGATTAGTCTCTCCTCGCAAACAGTCACATATCCTTGACTTTTAATTAAAAATGCCACTGTAATTAGACACAGTAGTTTAAAGGACTGTAAAAATAAAGAGTTCAGGCCGCCCATAAAGCTGATCAGGCACAGCTAGGGGAGAATAAAGCTCCCTCCTCTTTCAGTGCGAAGGTTTTTTTTTTAAAGGAAACTCAAATCCGCTTATAACGTTTCAGAAAACGATGCAAGTTTGAGAGGAGGGGAAACGGGGATGGAAATGAAGGTCACCGCTGCACTTACAGAGGACAGTCATAGACTGAGGTCGGAACGAGGAAGAAATGTTAAATTCTGCACACGGTCCTGCAAATGAGATCAATTAATCAGTGTTAATGTCTGTTCCTGTGTTCATTTATTTAAGCAGATACATCTGATTTCCTGTAGCAGGCTTTATAAATGAATAAATGGGTTTAAATTGGGGAGACGACCTCAGGAGCAATGTGGCTGTGTAATGCGCCTCTTCATAAAGCCAGAACTTGGCCTTCGGTGCAGACAAAGGCCACTCGGTTTGCACGTTTCTCGGGTTCTGGCAAATAGTGCAGGTGGCTGACAGCAGCGCTTACAGAATCGCTGACTGGGATCACGTCGCCTTCCGGCACTAACAAGAGCCGCATTCTGAAACATGTCACCTTCTGGTTCTAACAGTAACTGCCATCCAAGACTGCATCCCCTTTAACTGCTAAGAGGATGCCGCTACGTGAAACTGCATCCCCTTCCGGTGGCAACAGCAACTGCTACCGGCAACCGTGTCACCTTCCTGCGCCAACAGTAACTGCTATCTGAGATCACATCCCCTTCTAACAGGATACTGCTACCAGAGACCACGTCTCCATCTGGCATTAAAAGCAACTGCTAGGCACGTGTTTCCTTCTGATGCCAACAGTAATTACTCTCTGCGACCGCATCCCCTTCCACTGTTAGCTGGATGCCCTAACTGCCAGATGAGGCAACTTCCTGGTCGATTGCCTGCAATTACACTACATTTCTAATTTGCATGAGACCAGGTGACAGATGCCACTACGCCTCTGTGCGCAATAACTCAGTTGTACCATCGCACCGCATCACGATCTGCTCCTGCTGCTGTGACCGTCTCTTTGCTCAGTGTACATCACCATCCGCTGCAGTTCAGTTATGCCATCTCACCACATTCAGACCATCTACCGTTACTGCCGTTCCACTCACTGCTCTGTGGAAGTTTTTATTCAAAATGACCCAACGGCTGATAGATCCGCTGAAGTGACTCGGATTCATCATATAGTCCAAAGGCCCCTTTTGCAGTTAAATTTCTCCAGCTCCTGTTCTGTCTGCTCCCTCCATATTTCAGTCTCTACTAAATACTGATATTGTAGCTTTATGGCAAAAAAAAAGTCATTGGAGCAGAATCAGTAAAGTTGTCTCTTTAAAACAAGGGACTCCACATGCACGCAGGTTTACTTCTGGCTTTGCAAAAGGTAAGATTAAAACAACTTGCAGGAAGTGCACTGATTTACGACCCCCCCAGGTAATTGGTTTTCTGCTGTGGTGACCATGTGGAGATGGAAAACAATCGACGTGGCTCTTAACAGATGCTGTAATTACCTGAGAGGTGCCAGCACTTCATTGGACCGGGTATTTTTCACACCCGATTTTAAGGTGGACCGGTGTATGTTCTCCTGGGAGTGGCTAAGTGGAGCACTTACTCACACCCAATGCTGTGGGCAGCACAGGTCAATGGGTGACCCACTATGGGTTGGAGTCAACCAGTCTCACCAGAGTCCCTGGCAAAACAGTCAAGTGTCCCACAGGTTTTGGGGTTACATCCAACAAAACACAGGTGATGCTAAAACACATTTGACCGGGAAACACACCCACTGCTTCAATACCAAGTGTTACCACAGTGCACAGAGGTCACAGAGGTCAGTCGAGTGCATATCAAAACCCAGCATTTGAATCAAACTTCAGCTTAATTTTGCCACCCAGTATTAAACTGCTGAGTTGATGCCTTCGTCCAAATTGACTTGCAGACTTGCATGTTCACACGTCATCCATTTCTACACTCGGGTAATTCAACAAAAACAGTAAATTCCAGTGGGGGGGAAGCAAAAGCATTTTCAATCTGCAACTTTTTACTGGCAACATTATTTCCATCAGTGATAAATCATAAGAAGCTGTTTGCGTTGGTTTGCCATATTCACCCAACCGATACACTGCTATCCAAAGACCTGCATTAAAACAAAGTGCACCAATGTCTCAGATCCCAACAACGACCTTGTAAAAGCTGGTAGTAAAACCAGCTATTTGTTTTCCTTCTCCCACAACATTTTCCATTCATCACCATCATAATGCAGGGAAACCAGTGCTCTCACCTTCTCAGCACTACTGTTCCTGCCAATACTGTCAGCCATGGGCCATTTACACCTGTCAGGGATGAGTTTAACAGCTTTCAGTGGAGGCCAGTAAGACACAGGACTCAACTGTAGGGCAACAAAAGAATGTCCCTAAGACAGCACCTTCAGTGTGGTTTTTAAATTCTGGAACAAGAGCCTGCCTAACTACACTCTGGACTCAGCTTGACCAGCAGCATCTGCCTACCTTCAAAACATCCTCCCACAACACCTGTTCTCATCAGCAATGACAAGCATCACTTCAGACACGATGAGCGTGGAGATGATTGGCGTGGCGATAGTTCCTGTTCAACCGGTAACACAGCATGTGCCACCGTGTACCTTCTGCCACACGCTCACATGGAATAATCTGGAAAGGCATGGATGAAGTAGTGTGATTCATTTGCAGGTTCATAGCGGGAACCTGCTGCTTTTTGAAATGCAAATCCCGTAAATATAGTCACAAAAAAAAGTTACTTGTACTTGAAAATTAACCTGAGACCTAAAACAAAAATGCGTTGATGTTTACGCATCTCTCATCTCTCCCGGTGCTGCTCTTTCTGCCTCCGAGAGGCGTCACAGGACAGCTGTGTGATAGATGAAAACTAACAATAAGAGTCAATTAGTCGTTCCCTGAACACCGAGAAAGAAACACTGGTTCCCAAGCATCGTCATTTCACAGCCGCGTCGCAGCAGTCGGAAACGGGGTCAAGTCTGGGAATAATCCTGCAATGATGAAACTCCAGTGAACCGCAAACACTGACTTCCATTATGACTATTATTCATTCTTATTTAGCAGATAACTTAATGAGAGCTGTACACTAAGCTGCTTACGATGATTTCCCCATTTTTGCAGGAAGGTCATTTTTACTGTATCGATACTAGGTAAGTACTTTTATTGGTGGCACCACATCATGAGGTAGGATTCGAGCCACTGACCACTAAGCTATTTGGTACCCTGTGTGCCAGTACAGCAGAATATACACCTCTTCATCCAGATGTACCTTTCCCAGCTATATGCACGTACACAAAAAGTTATAATAGTAAATTTAATTATTTAATAATTTTACAAAAAATATGGGAATACTGTCCACCTTTGGGTTTGCACACAGGGCACCTGTGAGATGAACGGAGGCAGAAAATGCAGGTGAATAGCATCGTGGAGTCTGGGAGCACACAGTCAGATGTGAAGTGCGGCCCACTGGCATCGCAGGGCACACACCCTCCACACGGAAGTGAGCACATTTCCAACAGCTGTGGAAGACACCTTTGATCTGGATCAAACTGGACCCGAGCAGCATGTCTGATCAGGATCAAATGGGTGTGATCAAGAGGTGTTTGCCAGGCAGGAAGGAGCCAGATGGAGTGCAGGAGCGGCAGAGAGGAGGCGTCTGGCAATCTGCGTCGCAGTCGTGCGGGATGAGAGACACATACGCAGCAGCTACTTTATGTTATGTACTACAGTGCAGATCACACGGTCCAGGGGGAGGAAAAGCAGCTGGATGGCTGCCAGAGAGTCATGTTCTGGATGGAATCAGCCTGAGATGCAGCTCCCACAGGTAGCGCTGGCTGGTCGTGACCTCAGGGCTACTTGCTGTTGTACTTTGTGTTTCCTCAGTGTTCCTCAAGCTAATGTGGCAGACAGCACTAATATAACCCCGGATGGCTCATCACTGGTCGTTGTCCACAGGGGTTCAGAGCCCCTCTACCGAGGAGCATTTCAGAGCTGCGATAAAGATGCAAAAAGCTCTTTCACGTCAGATTCAGCAAAGGTTGACAGCACTGCCCCCCCCCCCCCAACTGGGGCGAGTGGCAGGCAATCGGCAACCTTGTTTGTTGGAGGGAAAACCATGGACACAAACCCCCACGGTCTGTTTGCAAGCTAAAAGGAACCAGCGTGTTTTAATTAAAAAAAAGTTATTGACAAGTTAATTAAAATCCTTATGAATTTAGTTTGCGGCAGGTACATAAGACACCAAGCAATTAATTGGATTTCCTGCACAACAGCCGCAAGAGGAAGACCCCACTGTGGGAGCACGAGGGTCAGGTCCATGAACAGCACACCTTTACCCCACATTTACCCTATGTTGCCCCGCACAGCTGTCTGCCCCTCCGTCACGTTTCAGGCAGACCAACAGAAATTGGCCGAAACAGATTGATGTTATATTGTGTATTTTTCGTTTCCTACACAGCATCGTGGCCTTTGGGTCTTATGCACAGTATTTCTCTCAAAGTCGTACGCAGCTGGGTTGTTGTCACAGTCCCACAGCGACAGGGAACCACAGACATTAACATTTAATCATTTATCTGTGGCTTTTCACAATGTGATGTATAATGAATAATAACTCGTGTTTAGCTGAGAGCTTATCCAAGGTGATGTACAGTGTAGATACATTAGGGAAGTTAAAATCATTCCTACAGCGGCGCAAAGTTGCTAACACACGTTACAGGCAAGTCAGAGTCACAACTTGCACAGCTGGGAAGAAACCAGCCAATGCAAGGAGAACACAAATACCACACAGGCTGAGCCAGATTCAAACCAGCCCTCCAGAGGCTGTATGGCCCCAGCATCACCTGCTGAGCTTCCGCACCTTGATATTCTTCCTACCCTTTTGACTGGACTTGCTGGTAAAACAGCACCCAGGCTTTTACTAAGGTCAAGTGTTGTGATTTATTTTACAGCCCTTATTCACAGCTCAGGAAGCTCCACCAGGAACTGAACTAAATGCAGGAAGATCTGGTTTATGGCAGGGGACCATGGGTTTAGAGCTCAGTCCCTGGTCAAACACAAGTTTTCATCTTTAAACAAGTGCAGCCTGATGGCTTTAGTTTCAAGGTTTAATTTATCGTTCTTCACTTACACAGATGCACAAGAGAACTAAACAAAATGTCATTTCTCCTGGACCATCATGCACAATACACTAAACAGACAACATGAGGCCACAGAACAACAGAGAATTGAGGCAGTCAGTGACAGAAAGACTAAATAATAGATATAGATACATAAATATGCAAGTTACACAATGATAAATAGATAAACAAATAGGTAAAAAGATTAGTGTAAGCAGTAGTGATGTGGTGGATGGTCAGTCCCTGTGTTACCTAGCCTGACAGTCTGTGGGGAAAAAGCTGTTTCTGACTCTGGTCATGTCGGCCAGCAAGCTGCAATAGTGTCTTCTGTACAGTACAGGTGAAAAGAATGGTGGAGATGGTGAGAGGAGTGCACAATGATGTGAGGTCTCCTGACATCACTTGTTGTAGGTGGTCTGGATGGTGAATAGTGAGGTCCTGGTGATGAACTAGATAGTCTTCACTGCCCTCTGCAGAGCTTTATGATTAGAGGGTAGTTTCCATACCAGACTGAGATGCAGGAGGTCAGGATGCTCTTTATTGTACATCTGTAGAAGCTGAGGAGGATGGACGTCCAGCTCTTGGCAAGTTGAGTTTTTTTAATCCGCCAGTCATGCTGAAAAGTCTGTGTTTGGCTTCACAGCTTCTTCATAACATAAGAGCCATAAAAAAAAAAATAAATTGATGTTACAGCCCTGGCCCAAGTCTAGGGGATAAGGTTTGGGTCAATAGCATAAGTTGCTATAAAGGTTTGGGTGTATGATGAGGCACAGCAAACCACCAGTGAAACAAAAACCAGCCAGCCTGGATATACTGCCAATTAGCAACAAGTTTTTATTGCTTCCACACCAAACAGTACGGAACACAGCAAGAGACAATGGGATGACACAAAAGGAAGGGTTATTAAGGAAACAAGCCTGGCTGGTGCTGAAGAAATGAACAAAACAAAGCAGAACACACCTTCCCTTGGTTAGTGATATTCTCCTAGCTATGCAAATGAACCACACAAAAACAGAAGTCTGACTACACTAAGTTAACCTACCAAAATCAAAAGTACAGGGTCGGCACCTGCCCTCTTGCCTCTAATAGTAGTTCACCTGCATGTGGAAAGTGTATGCGCGCGCACCTTCTTACCTGCTACGGTTCCTTACACGTGCACTGAGCATTCATAGGGTAGGGACAGGACATATGTAAGACCCGACATAAAACAGCTACTCATACAAAGGGTTGTTCTGCACATACAGAACCAAAAAAAAAAAAAGGCAGAGATCACAAGCTTAAACTCTGTCAAAATACCCTCCTTATGTGAGCGAGACCCCTCCCACTCCAACACTGATTGGTTCCCTTGGTTCACACTGGCGCTTCACTCCTGTGACTCATTACCTCTTTATTGGTACCATGAGCGACAACGATCCCAATCCTGAAAATATTGTGTGAGAGACAAAACGCAAAGAAAAACACACAGGGACGTAACATATGCCCAAATTAACCTTTGGCTTGATAAGTGAAGAACATCTTCTCGCTCGTATCCATCCATGTAACATGGAGAAACCCAGGATCACCTGAGACTCATCTTGTGGAGAACATGTTCAACAGTCCATATACAGACTTGTTTGTAAGGCGCTTATCACAGACTTATATGCGCTTTAATCTACTTTAATCTACTTTTTCTTCTGACATTTTTATGCTTTATAATTCCAATAACCCTTCTGGATCCAATGAAGAAAACTGATAGTAAGCGCTGGAAATTGCCAGCTGGTTTTAGTGCGCAATAGATTTTGCTTTACATTCCATTATATTACGCTATTTAATTCAAACTGAAGAATAGTGACGTGTTAAGTAAATCATTATTATGACGTAGAGATTGGCTATTTTAAGTGTAAGTTTCACATTTTAAGGTATTTTTGAGCCTTTTTATGGTGTTCCACTGAACTGGGAAATTCAGAGACGATAAACCAACAGGACCACAGCACAACAGAAATTATAACTATAATGCTGTGCTTTTTATTGTTTATAATAAACTGGGCTCAAAGGAGTCCTCTGCTTGTGAAGATCTGGTCAGCTTTACACCATATTTGTAGTGCAGTTACACAAAGATGTCATTAAAAGTCACAAACATGAAACCAACTGAGATGCATCTGAGACAAAACTCATCAAAATGACTTCCCCTAAATGCATCTGGTAAGAATACCCTGCTGAACATATATGTAAATCATTGCTAGTTGCTTTGGACAGAGGAATCAGATAAAATAAAAAGTTGGTAATAACCAGCCACATATTCATGTGAGAAACATGGTATCTACCCATCATTTACTGCAGTCAAGTGCTAAAAACAGCAGCTTCCAAAAGCTAAACATGCAAATTAGAGCACAAATGACCATGTACTACTTTAGGAGCCTTGTAGAAATAAATATCTCTGAAGGTGGTATTGAAACAACAGCTGCAGATAAATCAAAATACAAATTTGTCTTGTTTTCAAGCAAATTAAACTTGGAAAAAATGTAAATTTGTAGCACAGAATTATCGACTTGGAAAGTACTAGAAGAACAAAGTAATGGGAATAAACATTTTCATCAGCTTTTGCACAAATATGGTGATCAGCTGCTGAAAATGTTGTGTAAAATTCCTTCATACAGGTACTAAATGTAAAACACAACCCAGTGTACCATATTGGAACCCATTGGTAACTGGGACAAAGGGACCTCCACTGGGCTTCAGCTGTAAATTTCCTGAGACAAAGACCAGGAAAGAGGCAGCAGAGAGATGCGTCTCCAAGCAAACAGCAGGGAAACACACAGACAAGACACGTCTGCGCCAAGGTCAAGCGCATTCATGTGTCGAGTGCAGGACGGTGTTTCTGCTGAAAGCCACCCGCCGAGGTGCTAATGGCGTTCACAGAGACAGAGCAGACAGCCCCCCCATGGAGATGAGACCTCCCACCAGCACACTGGCCCACTCGCCGTGTCCTTCACAGAGTCCCTGCCGCTATGTAGGAATTCACAGCACAAGCTGAAGTTCTGCTCTGCAGCTCACTGGACAGTCAGCTCAAAGGCCTTGGTGTAGGGCCAGAACCCACAAAGCATCAGGAACTGGGATCCTATGGGACTGGAAACCAATCCCAGTTCTTTAAGCAGAACTCCACACAAACCCCACTTCTGAGACAATTCCAAGAACATCATTAAACTTGTGCCTAACATTACAGACTGTCTTTATTATAACCAGCAATAAGCCCTGAGGAAGAGCAGCAATGTGGCTCAGTGAGTAGCACTGCCACCCTACAGTAACTGGGCTCTTAAGGCCTGTGTTCAAATCCAACTCAGTTTGTGTGGTGGTTGTATGTTCTTCCTGGATGGGTTTCTTCTAACAGTCCAAAGATACATGCTTTAGCTTAAATGATCACTTTATATTAGTTATTTTATGGTGTCCCGTTGAGGGTGTAGCTTCATAGCTTCACTGCCATGAGCCTAACCAGGATAAAGCGGTCAATGGTAATAGACTGCTGGATGGAGAATTTATCAGGAGGGTTGTACACCAGCTGGACCTGGATGTACATTTTGACTCTGAATAGGTAACATGTTTTTCCAGTTTTCATGCGAGTTTTTCACCCACTGCCCGAAGATATGTGTTTCAGGTGGATAACTATTGCATGTGTGTGTAAGTGTGTACCCTGCCTTCACACCCTGTCTGTGTAGTACAGGCTGCAGGCCATCCATCGGAAGCTCAGCAAGAAATTGCAGTTGTTTAGTGCTTTAGTCACAGTGTTAGCAGCCATTCGGTGGGCAACTTTCTTGCTAACAAACAAAAGCACATTGATTCTGGCGCATCGTATCATATAATATATACTACACATATTAGTATAGTATTAATATAGTATATAAGTAGAGTCTGCCCCGCTTTAGTGGATAGCCTTGGGAACAGGGTTATGTCAGTTTGGCAGAGTATCCAGTTATACACAATATTCACTTAAACATAGTTGTGTTTTACATACTGGAAATTACCAGTTCCAACATAAAGCAATGCATATGCATACAGTTATGTGAACGAGTAAAGTATTATTTATTAATATTCATGTAAAGTACTATATTGTTCATGTGCATGTACTTGTCCTAGGGAGTGTTTAGAGTTTGGAGAACAGTCAGTGCTCGGTAGTATTTTTACGTCCAAGTTCAGTTGTCTTGTTCTGAAGTTTGTATAATTGTCCCTAGGAGGTGCAGCTGCTGGCCTCCATAAACCGAAGTAGGTCGTCCGCTGTAGCGTGGCCAGGGGTAGTGTGCGTGGGCTCGCCATCAGAGGTATCCTCCGATGTGACAAGGAAGCTGTAAACCAACAACTTTTTTACAAGTGTTTTATTATAATAAACAATATGCTGTTACTAAGTCCCGCAGCTGCGCAGGGACTGACGTGACCAGCACAACCCTCCGGTTGCCGAATGAAAAGTGACAAGTCACACTGGTGGTGGTGCCAGTGTAACTAATCTGCGATCGCCAAAGGGATGAATAGTGTGTATCCTTTTAAGCGATGACAATAACACATGAATATGGGCTACGGGACTGGAAAATTTTATCTTCTAAAGCAAATTATCCACTTATCAGGTACCCCCTTATCTCAACTTGTGTCCCTTTGAAGTAAATATGATCAAAATGATTCCATGAAGACAGTATCCGCTTAAGTGGACTAGACTGCATATGCATACTGGCCCATATTTTAAATATATCTAGTTCAATCCATATTAATATACCCTTGTTAAGTTTCCAAATTTTATGTTGGATGAATCTGGGCAAAATAATAACGTAATACTGTATTTGAACCTGAAAAGACTCATAGAGAGCAGGCAGATTGCAAAAAGGAGGCAGGTGGAGCATCAGAAACCCCACTGAAGTGAATCCTCCACACAGAACATCTGGCTTCCAGATCCATCACCAGCACCTCCCCTGGGATGATCACACACCACACAGGTGCGCAACAGTTTCACGCAGAAAGGTGGAATGTTCACGCGGTCTTAATCAACACGTGCACCGCGCAATCTGTGCCGTCCAAGCGTTGCCATGGAGATGCAGGCAAAGCAGAATGTGGAGCAAAGTTTGCTGCTGGCCAAACGCCTCAATTATTCTGTCGTGCTATTTTTTTGTTCTTTTTTTGAGCAGAGTAGCAATGTTTGCTGGAACCAAACTACCCTGACAGCACTTCACACAGCTGCGAGAAAACATACAGTGCATAAATATGCAGGGGGAAAAATATGCAAACATTTACATCTGACTGAGAAAAAGTCCACAGAAACCCCTTTCTGTAAACAGGTCTTTCCTCTGCAAGAAGAAATCCAGAAGTAAGTGTGTAAATTAACTTGTTCCGAACACATATCTGAGCATTGCAGCTTATGATATAAACAGCTTGGGAGGAACATTCAAATTAAAGTTGAAAGTTATTCAGTGTGTATTGGGGTTTGGTGACAGAAGTTTATACTGACCATTGGATGCAACAGCAGGCATTGCCATGGTTACCTGGCTCACCAGGAGTAACAGTGGAGTCAAGGGGGAAGAAAGGGCCCCGCACACAGGAGAGTCTAATAGCGCTCATCTGGACATGCTTGCTGCTCTGGGTTCGACTGCCTACCCTGGACTTTGCAGGGTGCAGATGAGCAAGTGCCACATGGCTCAAAGGGCTGTTTGCCTCCACATGGAGCAGAGCAACTGCAGCATCTCTTTGGCTCAGTTTTCTGGCAGGATGCGCTTCCTCATGCCCATCAGGGGCCCATTCTCAGCCCTCAGAATGTCAGCATGTCAGTGGTCAGTGGCACAATGTTGGAATCCCTGCAAATCAATAAACACCAGCAAACATGGCTTAGCACAGATCCAAGAGGGGGCTGAAACACACGGCACACTTCTGAGCTGAAAGGGAATCATTAATGATGGGAGGGGGAAGAACCCTTAAAATTACCTCAAAATCGAATGTTTTAATTCACCTAACAGACTAATTGTGATATTCCAGGCCAGTGCAGTTCACCTTATCTTACCTCAGCCATGAAGCAGAGGAAGAGCAGGAGCAGGTGGAGCCTCATCTGCATGAGGAGAGAACCCAGACAGACCTGTGAACAGAACAAGTGGTTTGGAAAATGGAACAGGTGTGGTTTACATCTCTTACGTAGGGCAGCGATGCTGACAGCATTTATTTATTTCAACCACGGCTCTGAAGAAGGAGGAAAAACAAAGTCCAGCATGAGGACAATTACAAAATGGGAAAAGAAGCTAGAACAGAAAAAAGACAAGCCCCGAAACCACTTACTTTTCCAGAAACTCTCTGTATTATTAATGTGCTCTTTTTTTATGTCTCATACAACTCAGAGAAAAGAATATTTCCCAACAAAGAGCTTTAGACACAGACATGTGATTGTCGAATTACAGTCAGTCTGAAAGTGAGGGATGTGGGATACTTCTTCAAAACTGGGAGATATTCAGCAGCTCTGAGGGGACAGAGAGTACTTTCCAACACATTGGCACCAAATTTGAGAACATAGAGACTATCAGTTTTGGACTCCCTGTGAGCTCTGATTTCTCCTCTCTGAGCAGGGGGGCTCTCTAAATGGCTATAAGCACTAGAGACAGGGAACCTGAGATGTGAGCTGGGGCTAAACAGGGTCCTCATCATAGCAATGTTTCACGTCTTACCCCGGAATCCAGCAGCTCTGCCTGCCAGCCAGACCACCAGCCTCCCATATTTTCACATCATTATAGGGGGCTATGGTGTCAGGAGAAGCACGTTGCACATGGCAACAGGCCCCACATCAGAAAGGAAACAGAAGGGAGAGAGTTTCATCCCAGTGTGAACAGAAATGAACTTACAGTCACAACGCCAAGGGAAATAGGTATAAAATTAGGCAATGGTGGTGGATTAGGAACCACAGGAGGACCATACTCATCCCCCTGTACCTGAGCCTCGCCTCTAGCTGCAGGAGCATAGAAAAAGTCACTGCAAGTAAATTACCTCTTTAGCATTTGATAATTTTCCTTCCTCCTCCAGTTGTTCAGGTGTCACTGTCAGCCAGTTTACCACCCATTTGCATCATAACAGGAGGGCAGGACAACAGGCCGGCCATTGATTCTTCTCTTTTGGCCTCTCAAGTTAAATCTGGAGCCAAAGGGGGGTGTTACACACAGGGTGTGCGTGTGTGCATATGACTGTGCACTGCCTTACCTGTGAAAAGATTGTGGTAATGTGGTAAAGGTAAAATGACACACACACACACACACACACACACACACACACACACACACACTCATCCGCATGCACCACCCGCAGTAAAACACACAGCAAGTGTCAAGCAACATTCACCAGCTTGTCACCCTCTGCAGCTCCGCAGTCGGCCTCATCTCCCTCCCAAGTCCAATAAAACAAAAGACTGATTAAGATGTTACACAACAGCTCCGGTGATGCATTCGAAATGGGACTCTGCATCATGTGTTGTTCTCCCCATGGTGCCACTTCCCATTTGCATTTTGGGGGGATTTTTATATCTATAAACCACCACTAACGCTTTCTCTTAGGTGAAATAGAACAATGGGAACTTAAAATTACCCGAAATGATGAAATGTGTGCAATCAGAAATCATCTTGGACACTGAATGCCATCTTTTCTCCATGTTTGCTGTCATTTTGAATGCCCATCTCACACCTGAAGATAAACACACTTTCCCTAAAAATATTCATCTTCAACTGCCACAGCGCTTCTACAGCATTAACAACGTGCTGATCGTCTGTAGTCCTTTCTCTACATTGGAGACACACTGAGGGTTGCACAGTTTTCTCGGGAGAAGCAGGGCCGTGTTCCTGTCACACTGCTTGAAAATCACCAGGCCTCTGTCAGACTGGGCACCTGCGTGGTTGACATGAACATAGTGGATCGGTCCAGCAGGACCCAGCTGTTAATGGAGTGCTCATCTTCTCAATTGTCCGATCTGGTGCCTTCTCCTTGCCTGTGAATTATTGACACCAACCCTACAGCGAACATCCTTGCAGACACCTCCCACTAATAAATGTGCATCATTCAGGAGCACTGGGCCTCTTGTTTGCCGTTGGAGAGGCGGCAGTGGATATTTATTTAATGCAGCCGAGCACATTAATAAATGTCATATTTCAGGGCACATTAACATTAGTCGCTGGATGGAGTTCGTCATGACATCTGTAGGTCTCTGAAGAACATGGCTTCAGGGAAAGCTTTGCTCTGTGTGGCCTGTAGGCCTGCAGCCAATCAGTAGTTGAGCATAAGGTCCCTGGTTCTACGGCTCCATGTCAGACTTGAGAGACTACAATAGATGCAAAATGTGCTTTGTCATGTTGCAGGGAGGTTATCAGTGGACCACAGCTGAGATACCAGAAAGGAGGGATGTGAATCAATGTGTATTTGAGCTCCACAGAACTTTCACTACCTCTTGACACATTGCAAAAACACATTTTTGGATTTATTTCTAGGAGAAAGCCAAAGCCAAAACCCAAAACATTATTAAGAATCATAAAATGTCTTCAGTAAGAAGCATTAGGACTCAGCACTGTAGGCATACTGTTTGGGAGAGCCCTATAAGAAATGTGTCATCCGTAGTGGACAAAACCTTTTGGCTGGGTTTCAAGACCCTTGGATGGATGGGAAGTACCAAAACATAGAGCATAAGTATGATCTTCTCAGTGGCAAAAATAAACATTTGATAGTTTGATTGAAAATTTTGACTCAAATCAACTTAAAATCTCAGAAAGGCTAATGTTCAGATTTGTGGTGTGTGTGTGTGTGTGTGTGTGTGTGTGTGTGTGTGTGTGTGTGTGTGTGTGTGCATGTCTTGTCATGTTTAGTAAATCCAATGGCTGTTTTATTACATTTATTTATAAATCTTATTTATTAAGATTTTAGGCAGTATTTGCATCCCATTTAGAGAACGTGTGAAGCTCCCATCACCTGAGCCCCCCTTTCTTTTTTCAGACCAGAGCTTTGAACTCTCTCACTTAGCTCTTCTCTTATTAATATCTCATATCCCAGTATCACCAACAGGCGTAAAATAACCATATTATTCCCAACATTCAACTGCCAGTGACAGAGCTCCAAAAAGAATGAGTAAAGGACCGGGGGTCCTAACTTGGGGGTCACCTATCACAGGACTCGGACAAATCCCTCGGAGTGGTGCTGAGGAGCAAATACACGAAGGAGGGCACAGTTGTGACACCATCATCTGCAGGGCAGTCCTCAAGAAGCTGGCTTGGCGTAGGACATCTGCACAGGTAGGGGACCCCAAGTGAAACATTCAGTATCATCATCTTTATCTCTGCTGCTTAGTAGGCCACCCAAAACCACATGACCAAGCATATTATTATTAACACACACACATACACACACACACATTTTGTTCACTTTGCTTTCAAAATGTTAGCCATGAAGCTTCATTGCATGTGATGATGTGAGGAGCTTCTGTGTTAAATGACTGTGGACAAGGTGCTGCTATCAGGACTGTGGGTGGGTTGTGGGGGCAGTTGTGGGCCATTTAAGCACAGCAAGACTCAAACACCCCCTGGGGCACCAGATCTATCCGTGCACTGCAGGACGGGAGTGAGACATGAGGTATACGGTACCCAGGGCGCTACACTCACAACTGCGTGCTGTAATTACAGACATGGCTTTCACCGAAATCGTAATTCTTTTCAAAAATTAAAAATAACATTCCTTGGAGGCAGCCTGAGTCTCCAGTGTTTAATGTTTTCCGCCTGATTAACGTGTGTGGCTATCAGCACGGCATGAAACCCAACGCGCTCAATGAGGTCATGAAATTACAGGGAAACTGCAGCACGGGGGGGGGGGGGGGGGGGCNGGGGGGGGGGGGGGGGGGGGGGGGGGGGGGGGGGGGGGGGGGGGGGGGGGGGGGGGGGGGGGGGGGGGGGGGGGGGGGGGGGGGGGGGGGGGGGGGGGGGCTCAGTGATATTGCGGTCGACTGCGCTGCTATGATACAGAAATCCATCTCTCTCGTTTGGTTTCTCCCACAGCTCACGGTCAGCAACACCCAGGAAGATGAAAGCAGCACTTTCAAGGTCTGATGCAGCCCAGAGCCGGTGGCTCCCACCCAAGGCGACATGGAGCCCCCATACAGCGCTGGAACTCAGAGATACGGATGCCACACACAGATCCCCACGACACCAGATAACAGAGACACAAACATTTCCTGAACTAAGAATTAAAAAGGCAGGAAAAAGTCATTTCAGTCAGGGTGGTGGGGGAGGAGTCTAATAACAAAGACAGAACACCTTCAGCGTTGCAGTTCAGACGTGTGTACAGTACCTGTAAAACGAATTCACTCCCAAAAATCCCGCACACTGTTTTATGGTTTTACAACACTGAATAACAATGGATTTAATTTGTCAAACCAAAAAAAAATACTTAATTTGATTAGAACTTTAAGAATCTAGTTTCTGAATTCCTTAGAACGTCTCTTTGTCCTCATGATGCAGTGATTCCATGTAGGACCAAAGCTCTCTTTTTCAGGAATTCAGAGAACACAGACTGTTCACAATGAGGTACTTGGCAAACAAACATTTTTAATGCTTTGGTCTACAACAGAAACTTCCCCCTGTAAATATCTGCATCTCTCAAGTGTTTCTGCCACTCAGTAAATTAATATTTGACCCGCGCAATAACTCAAACACTTTTGGAATATATGAACCCCCTTCTGGAAATTACTAGACATGCTATATGACCACACCTAAGATGCACTGTGACCATCTGACCCTCAGCCCCTGCTGTATGCAGATGGATGTGTGTTCAATCTCTCTGTGTCTCTGCCTGTATGTTGCTGTGACCCAATGTTTCTCATAAATGTATTTAAAAAAGAAATTAGTTCAACCACAGCTGATTAGGCTGTATCATAGTAAACAGGTTCGAACACTTATATTGTGCTTTAAATTTGTAGCTGATTCAAACCTGATTTCCAGAAATGTGTTTTCATTTTGACATTAAAGAGTATTTTTCTACACTGGATCAAATCAGGCCTACAGAGTAAGAGATCAGCAACTGAGGGCTCAAGGTGGTCAAATGCCATGGTAAACCAGTGTGCCATGTTCACATCCAGGGACCGGCAGCCTTCTGAGAGACAGCAACCTGCCACTAAACAGTCACACATCCAGCAAGTCAGCCGTTACAGAACGATTAGTCCAGCGGACACACACTTCCACTGTTGCCTCCACGTTTTTCTGGAAGTAAAATTGTCCAAAGTTTGTAGCCCCCACATACATCACTCACACTCAGTAGGTGTTGATCTGAACGCAGTGACATTAACAGGATTAATAATAGTTTTGGTGACTACAGTATGTAACAGCTCTGATTTACTGGGTTTTGAGGGTGTGGCTCAGTCAACTGATAAAAACCAAAACTTTAAACTGGTTTAACCCATTTGTATACAATGGGCAAAGTCATTAGTCAATAAAATACTGTAAACCAACTTAAGGTTGGTCTTGGTGGATTCTTGCAATTAAGTTTGATCACAACCCTATAACAAATCAAGGTGTGCCAGTACCAGTTGTGCTATTGTAGGCCTCAGGGTGAGGAGGCAGGACCATCTACAGCCACATGGTGATTCGCACTTGCCACCAGCCAAACCCCCGCTAAGATCAAAGCCTGAGGGAAATTGCATGGCCTCTTCTTGAGCCTTCACCCCCCACAGCAGGCCAAAGCTTCAAACCTCGTTCATGGACCCTGATGGCAAAAGCCCCAAGTCCTAATCAAGACCTTATTACACCATCACACACACAAATCTTCCCTGGCAATTCCCCGAGCTACTCAGCTGGCGCCGCTTCCTTCCCTCCCTTCATGTGGTGACACCAGGTTAGTGGGGAGGAGAGCAATCTTGTCAGGAGAAATGTTCAGGAGACCTTGATAGGATGAATGGCTCTCCATTAAGGTAATGAGACTCCAGGCATGGTGGTGGCCATCATCTCATTTAGCCCATCCTGCTGCCACTTTCTCCAGAGGAGTCACTCCCTCCTCCGTAATAGCCTGTTCAGTCTTGCTTTCCTCCTTTAGTTCATCTCTCTGGCTCCATCCTGCTCTCCAACCCCGAAAATGCTTTTTTCTCACAATCCTTAATTGAAGGTTTCTTTAGATTAAAAATAGGGTCAGGGGCATGCAATTTAATTTCAGTATTTGCTATATTTAAAATTAAATAGATGCCTGGAACAGACACGAAAATACAAAACACACTCCTGTGTTAACAGAATGTAGTCGTTTTTTTGTCAGCACACTGAACACCACCTTCTGCATGCCAGGCCTCCACACGCGGACTCAGCACCGTGTCATTATTGTGAGCAACTCCGGAGCAGGTCCTTCACCTGTCAGTTAATCATCTGTCAACGTTGGTCGATAAACAAGGCCTCTTTAGGGCGCCGTCTTAGTAGCTCACAGAGGGGAGGACCCCCACTGGCCACGAATGCTGCCTAAACTAACCGACTGCAGCAGGACAGTCAGTCGCGTGCCACATTGAAACTTTGGAGTTGACCAGAATTTATCAAAACCATAATGCCGTGTTCATCATCCCAAGAACAAAAGTGTCAATCAAAGTCTGACAAGATCATGATATCCCACAGTAACCCTAACCACATACTGTTTTTGTTAATTCAGAACATTTCACACACACTTCAGACAAACAGACGTCCGGGAAAGAAGGAGATGCCACGGCGGTGGGTTAGCCAAGGGACAGCACTATTTACTCAGTGTTGGAAGCAAAAGATTTGTATTTTGGTGTAGAAATTGGCTTTGTTACCTTCAGAATTAAAAGGAAGAAATACAGCCCAATGAACTAGCAGTGTTTACACCAGCAGCTCATCCACCTCACAGTATCAGCCTTTTAGATCCCTTAGAGTTGATTATAAAATGTTCCGATCGATGTAAGTTTTCTGTGTTTTTCTGCGCCAGTGAGATTTAATTTGAAGGAAATTGATCTTACGCAGAGCAGGCGGTCAAGCCCCACGTGTGCATTCTACCGATAATGTTTGAACTCCCATTGCGGGCTATTGATCCACATGGGGTGGGGGACGGAGGGGCGGGACACATCAAGAGAAACCAGTATGGTCCTCCTCGGCATTTTTTGTTAAAGGCCTGTAAATAGTTCACTGTTTAAAAAAGTCATGCTGTTATGTGGGGGATGAATTTATACATCTGGATAACTCTGCAATCCCTGCTTTACTGTTCATCCTTCTCAATCACTGAGCTGTAAACTAGACGTATACATGGTTGTCATGTCCCAGGAGAAGATAAGAAAGTGTTCAGCACCGTGACATAAATGTGTCACCCCAGCATTGGTACCGAATGACACACACTGCCCTCTACAGGTGGAGGAATGAAGCTTGCTCTGGTCATTGGAATGCACCCAGGACCAGCCCCACACCTCAGCCAAGCCAGCTTTATCACCACCGTAGATCAGGGTTTTAATGGCCTCCACAGTTTGTACCGCGAGGAGCAGGAGGGGTCAGTCCTTTTTACCAGCAGGTCAACATTATTCACCTTTACAAGCTTTTCTTCACTAGTGCAAAGAGGCCATTTAAAATGCTTTGCAAAAATCCAGGAATGGCAAAGGAGCACAGCAGATACCATCTGGCTTTAGAGCACGTTGGGCTGGGTTACACACTTTGTTGGGGCTGTAACGTATGAATCAAAGGAAATTTCTAGAATCTCAGGCCGCAACCACAAAAGTGAGACGAAGAAGGCAAGACTTGCAGGGGCCAGAGTGGAAAACCAGGCTGACAGCCAGAAGTCAGCTAAGGCCAAAAGCCAGGAGGGAAGCTGGATTTTCTAGTAGATGCTTATCTACAGGTTTGTAAACCTCAAGCCGAGTAAAAGGGAAAAAGTTACAAAAGGTAGCATTATAATTATTCATACTTTATGCCAAGACAACAGCACAAAGCAGCTTGAGATGCTGGCAGGCACCCAGCCAGCCAGGTTTCTCACCTCTGTCTTGGGGGGGGTGTCATACTCACGGGGACCCACGACTGGCTGCACTTCAATCCCATCAGGCGCTGGGGCCTTTACAATGAGGAGCAATCACGTCTTTTGTGCAGAGCACTTGGCGGAAAACAATGGAGGGAGCTTCCCACTCCTTCACTAAACAATGGCAGTCAATCACGGGGGGCAAGTCGGTCTCAGCGCCTATGGCCTTCCGGATTTAGCGCGGCCAGCCAAGTGCGCTCATTTTCCACCCCATTACTTGAGCGAGCTTACGAAACCATCTTGAACATTGCCGATCTGAGCCACTACAACTCATTTTGCCAGGACGAGCACTTCATCACGGTCAAAAATAGCAACTCTCCGACTCGACCATAATCATAGTTTGGAGAATTTCGACACATTTGTTAGGCACAACTGTGACATTTTTCTTTTTTAGTTAACAAAAGTACAGCTCGAAATGAATTAAGATTAAAATTGCCCTTTGTGCACATCGACTTACTTCAAACCGCGTCCTCGACAGGCAGAAGGTAGGTGTGCTTTGGTATGATTGACAGTTTCAGTACAACACTCAGCCCACCCAGACACCAGCACTTCCCCTTGTCGATCTTCCTCCAGGTTTGACTGTCTGTTCCCTCCCTTTTGCCCCGCACTGTTCCTGAATACGCTGGGGGCTGTCGCCAGGACAACATATCAGGTGAGCTTTGATTTGCATAAAGGAAAACACAGTGACTGCCGCTTATTACACTCCCTCTTAACTCCAGCCTCCAAATTACAAAGTTCAGACCATTGTATGTGCTGGATGAAACCTGCTGTCTCTGCTCACTCCTCCACATACCATTGAGATCCAAACTCCAAACTCCTTGCACAGAGCCTTCCATCTAAAACACAACACCTGCCAGAATGAAGGGGGGAGGAACCTGTAAAGTGTGATGACTACTGTTCTGAATGAGATATGGAGCATCCGTGAGTACATCCGAGCAATGTCCACTGAAGATGAGTTACTAGGGGAATGTCTGAAGCAGATAGGATGTAGGTAGTAAGGAAGCACAGGAGGTGCTGTGACAGTATAAGCCCCTCCATGGAATGAACCTACACATAGCAGAGGTGAGTAGCTGGAAAAGGCAAGACTGAAAGACAGTACAGAGGCACTGATTGTGGCAACACAAGCCCTCAGCACCAGGTCAATGGAAATGGAAGTACTATATTTGGCAAGAAAGCCAAGAAGAAGAAGCCCCTGAGGCAATCTAACACCTAGCAGTCAGCTGGAAGATGTAAACAGGGACAGCATATACTGAGGCAGAACCAAGCGGCAGGGATCATATACAGGAACATCTGCAAGGAATCTGGTCTGGACCCTTCCGAGTCTAAATGTGAGGCACCACAGAGGGTGGTGGAGAACAATAAAGCCAAGATCCTGTAGGACTTCCACATAGAGACAGATAAACAGGTACTGGTAACCTACCAGATATAGTGGTAGTAGATAAGGAGTACAACACAGCAGCGGTAATAGAAGTGGTGATTACAAATAATAGAAACATCAGGAAGGAGGACTATAAGAAGCTACAGAAATACCAACACAATCTTAACAACAGCAGAAATACTGTGCTATACCCTCAACTCCTAGGCCTTTCACACATATGTACTTGTGTATCCAGGGTATCGTGCTCAATGGTATCCGTACAGGAGGTGGGACCTGATCTCAGGTCTACAAAGCAATAGTCCTAACCACTGTACCATCTGCTTCCCTCTACTGGCAGAGGGTGATACATTTTCAAGCCCCCAGCAAGACCATCCTCTTGTTTGGTTACTCACGGTCATAAACACACAGTTGCGCTCATGGCTGCTGGAGCACCTGGCCCCTGCAAACCCAGTAAGAACACAAATAACACCATGTCTATAACGTTAACAAGCAAATTTATTGTAAGCCAATGAAAAGTTTAATAATGTAACAGCTTCTTTGTTTCCCGTCCAGGAGGTAGGAGAAACGCAGAGCCTCACGGAGGCCGAATCAAAGCATCCGCTAATCAGGAGCCCTGTGAAGCAGGTCACCATGATTTACCGCAAAGTCGTAAATTGCTTTCAAGGAAAATATTATTCAAACACAAATGAGAGGCCACACACTCGAGTGCCCTGCACACGCCAGGTTGTAAATCCCCCAGGAGCACCGGGGGGGGCACAGGGGAAATTAAACAGAGGGAGGACGACAGCGGGCTGAGCTGCGCTTTATCACCGTGCATAACACAACAGTAGGATGCACTGGCAATCTAGCCCTCAAACGACCTTTCCGGTGCCTTCTGGGAGACTTTAACTACTGCTCAGACCAGCATTCCCCCCATGGCTGCCTCATCCTCTCAGCACTGCACAACACTGGCAGCTCAACACCCCAAAAACACCTCCAACCAGCCACTGCCAGCTTACCCACCCCCAGGGGTTGCTACCATATACAGATGACTGCCTGGCTGCAACCAGCCCCAGCCACCACTAACCATCTACAACCACAGCGACGGACCCCAACCTCACATCACTGCCCACAAACACCAGCGCTGGTTTCCTCACCACACTGCGCTTCACTCTCTGCCATTTTCTCAATTGATTTAGGTTCACTTGATTGATTGACTGACTGACTGACTAGATTTCCTTCATTTCCCCAGTGAATTCTGCCCTGTTCACAGGAAACAACCACAAGGTTCAAATTTCACATTAATCTTCAGTGTTTGTTCTTGCGCCATTTCTTGTAGGTTCACATCTCACATCCAGTAATACCAAACCTAAACAGTGCCAAGCTCACAGTTCAGACTGAGATCAGTGGTTTGAACAGTTAAAAGCTACTCAGTCTTTTAATTATCTCATTTTCAAGGCTTCGACCCACAATAAATTGGTGAGAGAGGCCAACAACCACCTGACAGTCACACTGAATCCCAGAGGCCTGCTGGATCAACAAAGTGTTAGTAGCATCAGGGGTTGGAGGTCTCATTCCTTCCAGAGGCCCTTCCTCAGTTGAGTGGTCAACACCACCAGGGATGCTAGTGAGGATGCCAAGATGTAGCAGTTACAGCTGCTACCTTTAGAACCAAAGGACACAGGTTTGAATCCCACCTCCTGCTGGATCAAGGTACTTACCCTAAATTGGTCCAGTAAATATTGTCCTGCTGTATAACTGGCTAAATTAGTATGAGGTGCATTTGAAGAAATTGTCAGATAAATAAATACATGTACCTATGATATTGACCTGCAGCTTCAAGTCACAGGACAGTCCAGCTGTTGTCCTACAGGAGGATGCTTGTGTGGAACTGTAGGAATGACTGTAAGGAGAAGGTGCAAGAAGATTGAACCGGTGTCCTTCTTTGGCGTAGACCCAAGACCACGTGAAGGACATGAGATTCAAAGTGAACCCAGGTTGTTCTGAATGAATGTCTGCGTGTATATATAGATAGACAGAAAGCCGTCTTTATGCTCCATAAGCCGTTCAGGGCAGGTCCTGCATGGTGGGAGGCAGATGGTGAAGACAGCAACTCCAAGTGGGTGGCAGATGTCAACAGAGCAGCTGAGTAACTGTAGCTCCATGTTTGAGATGATTGTTTCAGAGCCTAACAGGGGAGTTGTTGTTGTTCCTCCTGGTTCTGGTCATTCACACATTTCACTGAGACATGTGGCTGTACAAACAGAGGAAGCCTCAGAGTTCAAACTTAGTTTCAGCCTAATAACTTCAGAGCTCCTGCATTTTCGCAAAGCTGTGATGACCTCAGTGTGGCTGGTAACTGAACAGTGCAGAAGATAAGGAGGGAGAAAAATGGAGAAATGTTAAAACCTTGGAGAATGTGTGTGAAATTCTCCAAACCTTACGTTTTAATGAATTATCTTGTTCCCCTGGCGGGGGGGTCACTTGCAAAAACAAATCATTGTCAAAGAACATCGTATCAGGCCAGGTTACAAACTTTTTGTACGTCCAAGTCCACCTGCATTTAATATCACATGCACACACAGGGGCACCAAATCCCAAATTAAACGTTGCTCATTTCATTTTGAGGAATGGCCCAAAAAATTAAGGTCCCCAATGTTCAATATGTGAATGCCATTCCATTAACTGAGTGTATTTGGAGGAGGAGATTAATAATATTTCCGTAAATTAGCTGATCAAAAGTGCAACTAACGCTGGGCGATAATAGCTAATGGTATCTTGGCTCCTGTGTGACTCCTGTCTCGGCCGCTTCGGTATGGACAGCCAACACGTTGGCCCGCAGCAGATGGGTTCGTGCCTCACCGACATCCAAACATAATCAATTATCGCAACGAAATACAAGTGGGGGAACCTTTCTGGTGACTGCGTGACTATCATACGTTTAGCCCGACTGATTATTTGTGCAAAGCACGGGGCAGACGGGGGAATGCGGTCTCTTCTGGTGCGCGTTCTGGAAACTTCTACCGACAGAAAGACGGGGACGGACTTCAAAGTGCGCCTTATGTGCCATTTTCATTTTCCAAAACAAGCTTCAGTGCTCTGACCAATAGAAGGAGAATTCATTTACTGACCCGCTTGTACAAGATGGGGTCGTAGGGGACTGGAGCCGACCCTGGGAACAGAGGGCGCAAATGGCGGAAGCCAAAACACCCTGCCGGTCAATCACATGGGAAATAACCTCTTTGGAGGAAAAAACTTGATTTTTATTTATGTGCTCAAGGGAACGGGAAAGCAAAGGGTCTCTGGTTGGAAGGAGAGAAACACTGAGTAGCTGCTTTACTCAAGAGACGTCAGGAAAAAGCAGCTGCTGCTTACAGCTCCTCCGCAGTTTCATCCATCAAGTCAACGGCACAAATGTCCTGGTTTATCCTTCACTGAAGAACAATTAGGAAATTTAATTAGGACCATTTGCCTGTCACTATATCACACGGTATATCTAGTGACTCCGTGTCTTGGAGCGACAAAATCAGTTCGGTTTAATTGTGATTATTGCTGTCACTTTGATCTACACTCTATCATTTTCATAAACCTGTCTCATTCCAACCGAAAATAGTACAGTTATGCTTTACCGGGAAATGCCACGGCAATAGAACTACACTCTGTTGCAGAGAACATCTAGAGGCCCAGGAGGTACTACAGTTGTTGGTTACAGGGTAGCAGCTCTGAAAGGCCTGAGTTCAAATCCCTACTACAGCTCTAGAGCACTTGAACTAGGTATATACTGTGAAGTGATGCAGTAAAAATTACTCAGCTGAATAACTGGGTAAATCAGTGTAAGTTGTGCAGTGATCAAACAGTGCAAGCTCCCTTATAGAAAAATGTCAGACAAACTAATAGTAATAATAAAGAGGAAAAACACAAGCAGACAAAGAGCAACTAGCCATACTCATCATGACAAACTTGAGTGGCTCGGATGTGCCGCCACCAGCAATGTCACCTATCGCACCTGGACGATAGCATCTCTGGGAACTTAATTAGCATTTCATTACTCAAAGATTATGTGTCAATAAAGAGCTGTCAGAATGTATTTGGCTACAAGGAGCCGTGATCAAATTCCTTTGTGCCGCCGTGCGTCTCGGCTACCTGAAAACTCCAATTAAACAAACTCCAATTAAGTAAATAACCTGGTTTGATGTGGTAAATAGATAGCGCTGTTGCCTCATTACACCTTTTAATCGCTGTTCTGAGTTTTAATTTCGAAGGCGCACCTTGTCTTGCTGGGCTCCTGCCATCACAGCGCCGCCTAAGGTCAGTCCCCGCGTCACATTGCCTCCTGTTCTTGTCGCCTGCAAACGTCCCTGTCGTTCTCTTGCAGCCGAACGGTGGCTCCCTGTTGTAGACAGAAAACAACACTCACTAGATGTGAAGGCAGCATTTTCAGTGAAAATCCCATAATGGGCATCTTAAAAAAAAAGAGAGAGAGAGAGAGAGAGAGAGACACACGCATGAAATCTCAGTGAGATGCTTCAAAAAGTTTCTCTTCATTTTTCTGAGCTCAATTACTGAAAATAGTCAACTAACTTGTACAAAAAAGTCTTTGTGATTTGGGATAACAGATGAGCAACAGGCTATAAAAAATAGTCTGACTTTACACAATGCACAGAGCCAGAGAAACGGGTAGATGGGAATTGTCGACATCTCAGACACACACACACACACACACACACACACACACACACACACACAAAGGCTTGTTTCCATATTGTGTGCAGTTTACCTTGGCATTATGACAAACACTTGAAACCTCATTGTGCTTCTTTCAAACTTTTTTAAAGGGCGTTTAATCACTTGAGATCCCCACAAGGTCCGTTTTTCAGGGTTTACTGTGCTGTCGGAACCATTTTACATGTGTTTGCGCGCACGCACACACAGAAAGAGTAAAACCCTGGAATTAAAGACGAAAGCCTATTTTCAGCAATATGAGCAGATCATTAAAAAGTGCAAAAGAGGACGAGTGAAATGCAGCATCAGCTCCTGCAGCAACACACTACACAGCTGACACACACCATCACATCAGTTCGGGGCCACACACCGCATGGTCTGCGTGCTCTGGTCGTCATTCAGTCACCACCTCTAGCAATAATATAGCCGTCACTGCCGTACGACATCCAGCAACGATTAGAGTCGAAACAAAGTCGAGAAACTGCACAAAATACACGTCGATCGAGCAGGTGTTCAAGCTGAGCTGTTTGTGTCCTGTGCAACAGCTGGAAAAAACAGAATTATCTCACTAAGGACTGATCATTTCAGTTTTTCACGGGATCAGTTTCCCGCAGTCAAAGCGCCACGTGTTGATTATGCACGTTTACAGTTTTACTCGTTCTCGGAAAAACGCAGGAGACACATTATCAAAAACACAAACGCTGATACTGACAGGCGTCCTCAGCAACAACACGAATCACTCTGCACTTTGTCAGGTCGCCCAACTGAGGCTCAGTCGCTCGCAACACTTTTCAACACAGCCACAAGTTTGTCTTCAGTTCTGAACATCCTGCTTTATGCATTTTGTTTGTCTTCCATTCCAAAGAGATTAATAAAATATGTCACGGCTTAGAAAAGCTTTAGTTATTCAACAAAACCCGTTCATTTTTGACAGTCAAAGTTCCTGGGTGTCTTCACCTTGCTTTGGAGCGAGTTGAGAAAGAGGAGTGGAAAGGGAGGAGCAGAAGCTTCATTTGACTTACCTACTGCAAGATGACATGGAAGCAAGTCCTCATCCAGAAAGGCCGTCTGTACTGCATGGTCACTACATGGGTTACAGGTACCAAGCCTGGCCTCGCATCCCCGCATGATTGAGTCCACAATAATGATCATAACTGTATCAATAAATAGAATGAATGCAAAACTTAAGGTCGGTGATATTAATTCATTTTTAGGGAACACAAGACAATTGTGTCAGGGAGAAGCCAAGGCCACCACCACAGCTTGTCTCCCAGATGGGTGACCACCATATAGAAGGAACAAGCACCAGGGGCAGTCATTTAGTTCTTATGGAGACATTCCTAAAAACAGGAACCTCAGGACTTCATATAGAATTGTGGGTATTTTGTTACATTTTTTTTTGTTACCTGTTCCTTTTCTTTCTTAACAGTGTTAATTTATATTTCTGTCGGTTTTATAATTATAATATAAACACTTACACTATACAAGATTTTATAGTGTAGACATAATCAGGGCTGCTAGATCGCCTTCTGGACCAGTCAAACATTTGCAGTGTGAGTGGAAAAGTACATTTTGATAAATATTCTTTAACAGCTCTTTTCATCCTTCAGGAGCCAACCACCGTCCTGGAGCGCTGCTCTCCAGCAAACCAGAGAAAATATTTCAGTAAGCATCAGGTGAGGGGTCTTCATTATTTAATCACTTACCTGGAGCAATTAAGAATTTAGGTAAAGCAAAAAAGAGAACTTAGAGCAGCCTCCAAAGACCACAAGCAGTCCCCACTGGTCTGCAGACAGCCTGGGGAAGCCAAGGTTTCAACATGGAAACCACTGTCAATAAATATAAAACTGAATAACTATTCTTATTTTTTTTATATTGTAATAAACTACTTGGGAATGAAATCAACTTTGGCAAAGATTTATTTATTTTGATTCTCCAATAAAAGTTAATTGAACTCAATCGCTGGGCTTTTTATCTTTGCTAATCTAAATAAAAGGCTCCTGCTGTGAGAAAAAAACAAACCTTCTAGTTAGTGTCCTCAAAACGGTCACGTTATTAAATGTAAACTGATAAAGTCAGACTTTCGTAAATAGAAAAGACCCAGATCCTCCAAAACTAACTTTATTTAACATCTCAAGTGCAAATTTAAGTAAAACGACAGAAACTGGAAGTTTCTGTTTTTTGAAACAGAAACAAGTCAAGATGAGCTTTCACCACAACCAGTACGCGATGCACAAGGTCAGGATTTTCTACATCTCAGACAGCACAGCGTTATTCTATAAACATGTTTCAGACAAGAAGCATTCAGCTCACTGCTGTATTTTAACATTATATGTGTAGTTACAAAACATGTTTTGTAAAATTTCACCTTAACATTGGAGAGTTCAGGCATTAAATTAATAGCAGTTACAATCGATTTTATAATTGATCCCATTTTCCAATATCAAAAATAGTCAATTTTTGATAAAGATGCAGGAAAATCATTATTTTGGCAAAATTTATATTACTGAAATGACCATTATCCCACTTAATACTTATTTCAGTAGTCAGGACCATCTCAATGTGATGTAAAACTGGTCAGAAAAACAAAAATGAAAAGAAAAGAAAACAAAAGTATTTCTTTACACAGGTGGATGTTCTGTTACAGCATGTAGGGATGTGTCTGCTTCTAAAGACCTCCATCAAATACAGTGTAAAAACAGTCATTTTAAAAAACCACAGCTTGCAACATACAACTCAAATGGGCTGTGTTCAGAAGAAGAATATGATTTGTGCTGTGTATGTTGTGCAAAATATGAAATGTTGCTCTCTTCCCTTTTCATCAAGTTCAAGTAGACAGACGGATAAAAACTTTATTGATACGAAAGGAAAATGCACAAGGTTACAGCGGAACACATTTAAGTTAGTAACAGAAGACACTGTAACAAATGCCACGTTGTGATGTGTGAAAATGTGCAAAAAACTTGGGATCACTTTACTAAAAACTTACAATCGCATCAGCAGATGGACTCATTTTAGACTCATTAAAACTTCAAATTATTAAGAATTTAATGTTTAAATAATAACAATTAATAGTAATGAGCAAAAATAGTTTAATTACTTTGCAGTTCGGTGACTCAGTTAGTAGCACTGTTTGCCTCACAGCGCCAGGGCTTTTTGGGTGTGGGTTTGAATCCAGCTCAGTATGTTTGGAGCTTGCATGTTTCCCCTGTGTCTGTCTGGGTTTCCTCCCACAGTCCTAAGACATGTGTTTTACAGTTAATTGGTCACTCTAAACTGCCCACAGAGAGTGACTGCTTATAACCACCCCGCAATGGACTGGCATCCCATCCAAGAGTGGTTTCATAGCCCAGCACCCAATGACTCTGAGATAGGCTCCTGACTGCTGCAACCCTGACCAAGATTAAGCAGTCAATGATAATGGTTGGATGGATGGATATTTAATAATTAAAAATTGAAGACCTTGCTTTTCCTGCCCCAGGGGTCCCTGAGCAAAGATGCATTGGTTTGGCATCCCTGCAGACCGCCTAGAAGCAAGGTCACGTGTTCCTGATCTGTTGGAGGTGATGGGCCATATCCAGGGCGGTTGCTCTCACTCAGAAGCTGCATTTAAAAAAGCACTCAGTGATTAAAATGTTTATTTTCACTCTTGTTACATCTCCATGGCCGAGGAGCGTCTGCTGAGGGGGACGGCACCTGTGTGCCGTGCCCGGGCCTCAACCGTATCTGCACAGTGAATAAACACTTAAAGTGCTGAACTGCACATCACACCATATGTTACACTTTACTGTAGTACACAACTCTGGTCATGAGGGTGACTGAACTCCACAGCAAACAGTCTTCACAGTAAATATGTGGAGAACTCTCTTAAATCGCAACTAAAATTTGGCATTTGGTAAAGAGGTCACAGGTTTGAATCCCTTACCGAAGTACTTACCGTGAATTGACACAGTAAAAAGTGCCCTGTTATATAAACGGTAAATCACTGTAAATTGTGTTGGAAAAAATGTTTCATACAGTACTGTATTTAATTATGTTTATATTTGTATTCATTACTATATTTGGTTGTGGTTTATAGTACAGGTCTGAATTTATACATGTGAAACATTTTTACTGAGTGCTGTGGCACTGGGCCCATTTATGTTCAAACCATATTTCATTTCCGCTCTACACCAGTGTAGAGTGAAATAACAGTAAATATGACCAAATATGACCATAGCAAACAGTTGCATGATGCTGAGGAAATGGGTCTGTGTCTCATTTGAGGTGACAGTTTGTACAGATGGTTCGTGTCAGTGGTGAGTGGCGTGCAGTGAGGGCAGGTGTGTCTGGTACAGTGTTACGAAACATTGGGGTGACAGGTAATCAAGCTAAAGGGTCCAAACAGCCTCCACCTACGTCTTTCTTCTGCATCAGAATGAAGACGTTTGTGTGTCGGAGCAGAAGATGAGGGGGGCATTCAGACAGGACATCGCACCCCTCCCAAAGACAAAACAGCATAAGGTTTAGGTTTTAAAAACACACTTGGGACAGATCATGTTCACTTCGCCACCTTCTATGTATTGCGTTCTGTGTTTAAGTCATATTCCTCCGTTGGGATGGCTTTGTCCACCTTCGCCAAAGAGTTTACATGTTCGTGAGTTGATACACCTGTGGCATGCTATCCATGGGCCTGCCCTGTGGAATACTGTGTGGAAGCCAAATTGCAAAATTACACTGGACTGATGTAAAAATTTAACACAAACCGTAAAAATGAAAAAAAACATTGCTTTTGCTGTGGCCTGTTGACACTGCAGCACTAAATCTGTGTCCTCCAGTTGAAGAATGGTAGATGATGACTGTGTAATATGACACGCTAATGAAATGCTAAGGTTAGTATGGGGGGTGGCACAATATGTCATCCTGATGCAACTTAGCTGGCCCAGCATGTTGTTCCCAAAGCAGCACGAAACGTGGATGAAGGACACATTTACATCCATTTAAGCAGCTCCAGGAGGTCCTCCTAGCAAGGACACTAACAACATAAGCAGAACATTTTCAGTCGCTAAATCACTGGAACCCGGTCCCTACGGCAAGCACTGCTCTGCCGAACATGGGTGTCGGGAACAAGGCGGACGATGACATCCCTTTCTTTATCAGATGCTTCAAACCATCAATATGACCAAAAAGAGTTTTATCGCTTTATACGCTACAGTTAAAAATCTTTTGTATGATTTGCACAGTGAGAATTGTACACTAAGCTACTTACACTGATGAACCCATTTTACACAGCAGAGTAATTTTTACTGTGTCAGTTTAGGTTAAATGCAGGTTTGTTAAATGGAAAGCAACAGCTCTAGCCACTGTGCCACCTGCTGTCCCATTTATCTACATCTACCGCAATTTAAACTACATTCAAATGTCTTCAACTTACAGACAACAGGGTGCAGTTAACCTTCAACAAACTATTGTTTGTTTACTGTACCAAATGCAGCAAAACAGAAGAGGGTAGGAGGCCTCATCCCATCGGTCTGTGCGCGAACGGCCGCAGAGCACCGTTCCTAACACACGCGTGATCTGCGTTCGACTGGTGCCGGCAGCTCTGTCGCCCGAATGCTGTTCCACAGTTCAGCACACAATTTTTTAAATGTTTGGTTTCAACAAACGGAGGGAGTCGCATTAGTAAAACAAACTGAAGACACACAGCGTCCAAGGTTGGTGGAGGGAATGGGAATAAATCTGGGCTAAAAGGGCCGTTAAAGATAATTATACTTCTGAGGCTGTCGCCATGGTGCAGCTCACACTGGCTGATTTAACACTGTCAGTGAGCGCAGGAGGAGCCGAGCGCCAAAACAGGCCGAGTGACGCATTTGGTCTCACCTGTGGCGTTAAACCAGCTGTCAGCGAGTCCAGGTGTTCGTGCAGCACAAAAATTCAACCATCTATCATCTTTCTCCACTTGTCCAGCGCAGGGTCACGGAGGTCCAGAGCCAGTCCTGGAAGCACAGGATGTGAGGTACACAGAGTTACACACTGGAATGCCTGCGCATCACAGGGCAGCCACACGCACACACATTTACATTTATTCATTCAGCTGATGAGTTTCTCCAAAGCAGCAATGTCAAGGTGCATACTCTGATTTTCCCATTTAGAGCTACACGTCCTGTTGCCCCAGGTGGACTTATACACTCACACAGTCACACACACATTCACACACTGCATGCAGTTTTGAGTCACAGGTTCACCTGAAACCTGTCATTGGACTGTGAGAAGAAACCAGACCACTTGGAGGAAACCCACATGAACACAGGAAGAACATGCAAACTACACACAGATTGAGTTAGATTCAAACCTACATCTAAACCCACGGCAGTATGAGGTACCAGCGCTGCCCTCTGCCACCATGCTGCTCCACAAAGAAAATATTGTCCAAGTCTTTGGTATTAGTCCTTATAACACAACCATCTTCAGATTGTAATGTCTTACTTTGGCTGTCTGTGTGTGTGCACGCGCGTGGGGGGTAACCAGCTGGAAGGGAACATGATCCCAAGGAGCCTTTCCAAACCCTCTCCATTTCCCATCGTTCCCTGCTCTCCTAAAAAGCCCAGCAGTATAAAATCAGATTTAAAAAAAATAAGTTTGGGATAAAAGCATCTGCACAGTATGTGTCAGGCTGTGGAGTAACTGGCAGAATGTTCCGGCTGTTCTGACATGCTGCACAGGGGGCCACATTGCATGGAAGGAAATCTGAATGACTGACCAGTCTCTTGAAGGTGATGACACAATGAGGTCTCCCCCTGGGCCTGTCGAGGGTGCTGGGGCACGCTGCGATTCACCTGGAACTCACTCGCTGTGTGGGCCCACAAGGTCATATCAACACACTGTTGGTGTTCAAATGGTCATCTTACAGGAAGCATGAGAAGCACAAAAGCCGGAAAGGTGTGGAAGAGCGCCTCCTAGCAGGCCTGCCGAGTGGCCCTGGGCAGCAGGGTGGGCACTGCGCTTAGGGAGGGGCTACACCGGCTGAACACAGCGGGTAATTTATACACAGAATGAAACCTAATGGGGGGTAAAATTGAGAAAATTTCCTCAATGGTGTTTGGGGTTTTTCTATAGAGCTGCACTGCCCCCTAGCAGGTCTGCCGTGACGTGGAGGCGTAAGGCTCTGCTGGCAAAGGAGAGCCGGACGCAGCAGCACATCAGCCTGGGTTTCATTGCAGAGAGTCGCAGCTGACTTGTGTGACGCCATGGTAGAGAAGAAAGAGCCCTTCAGGACAGGTAGAGCAGTTTGAACACTGTGGCTGCGGTCAGACAGGAAAAGAGGCTTAGGTCTTTTAGTAGATGTGTTCATGTGCCTAATTTATTCCTCCAAATTTAACCACTTTAACAGGTAAAGTAGTAACTGGTTTAAAATAGTGCAGCTTTCACTGCTGGTAGATCAGCCTGTATACTCTTTATTTACATATTTATTTCATTCTGTGGTGTGAAGTTTATTCACTGATTTACCCATTTATACAGCTGGGTAACTTCTACTGTATCAATTCAAGGTAAGGCAGGGGATTTGCACCCAGCCCTTTTGAGAGCAAAGGTGGAGGCAAAGCATTACACCACCTGCTGCTCACATGTATATATTTTTTCCCATGTCCCACAGGTTCCCTTCCCTCAGGGAAACTACCAGGGAGCAAAGCAAAGGGCCCCTGTAAGCAGCACCCTTCCCCACACACCTCCACTCCAGGGTCATCAATGAGATGATATTTGAAGTTAAAGGGGCGGAAGCTGAAAAGCCATCACCTACAAGTGAAAAGATTTAATGCCCTTTATCGAGTTATGACCAAATATGAGGCTGTTTTTTGCATTTACAAGTAACAAGAGCCAAGCGTGGTGAATTCTCAAAATTCACATCAGCAGCCACTGTAGTGCACAAGTAAGTGGGCGTCTGTGATGTATTAGTTATGTCTGCTGGATTCAGTAGCATGAGTATAATTTAGTGCCAACTGGAGGTGGGTGGGTGTGCGTGTGTCTGTATTATGTGTGCATATATTAAATATTACATTGCTGTATATTATTAATGATAAAAGGAAGTGTCTGTTTTATAATACAAATGTCATTGTTTATCTGCATTTTGATGAGTTTTGGTGTTACTTGAGCAACCAAGGAGTGACTTTGTGGGCCCAAGAACAGTTAAAAATATTTCTCATTGAAATTAATCTTAATTATGTCTCAGACTAAGATTTCACCTTAAGAGTCGATTCCCAAAAACATATTACTCTTGTAAGTAGGGCTATACCCACTGTATATACGGTAATCGCCGGGGTCAGGGAATAGAGTTGCTTCATTACCCAGGGTCCCTGCAGCCCTCCAGCTGATGCAGGGTCACAAGAGAACATCACTCCGAGTTTCCAACCTGTTCTCATCTGCGAGACATCAAGCTGGGGGGGGGGGGGGGCCCCNAACCTGTTCTCATCTGCGAGACATCAAGGGGGGGGGGGGGGGGGGTCACCAAGGGCCTTGTCTGCATTTGTCACTCTCCCACATGATGTCCCACAGATTTTCATTCTGAACCATGGCCCCCAGCCCAAGACAAGAGTTGACAGTTGACAGACATCACGCGCATCTTCAGGCGAGGTCCCCTGAGTGAGTGCGTATACACACCAGTATTAGAGCAGCACAAGTGTTTGCAGTCTTCGGAGTTAAGTAAATGTTGTTTTTAAAATGTGCACCCCGACTCTCTGCGCCCTTTGCATTATTTTGTAACAGCCACACCTACTTCGCTTGTGGCACCGACCTTTCTAGTCTTCAGTTACTATCACTGCTCCTTCATTTCAAATTGTGCCCGGTGACAGGAACGCTCCAGATATTTCTCATAGAAATTAACAGTAATGAATTACTGAGATTGCACCTTACAAGCTGATTTCCAGGAAGGCATGAGCCTTGCAGGGGTGGGGAAGGACTGGCATCCCATCCAGGGTGCAGTTTCATAGAACCACCACGACCCCGACCAGGATAAAGCTGTAAATGATAGTGAATTGATGGACAGATGGATGGACGGACGGACGGATGGACGGATCGATCAGTGATCATGCCTGTATAGAGCTTTACATATTTATAGAGTGACAGATATATACAATTGACAGTGATGCAATGGAGCAGTGTAACATCTGTTCGTCTGAATGGCTCCAAATACCAATAACTGTGAAAGAATTAATCTGCAAAATAAACATTTAAATATGGTTGTTAAAACCTCAGTGAAAACATCACAATCGTTTTCAACTATAAACAAAAACAGTAACTGCTCACCCGGCAATTGTTCAGATGGTGAAAGTCCTGCACTGAGCCCTCGGTTTTATGGTGCCGCACCTCCCTTCCAGTCCGTTTGCTCTAACTGTATCACATTAATAGAACTTTTGTTTCTTATACATTTTTGAGGCCCAGTGGTGGGTGCAGCCTCATGAGGCTACGCCCACGTCTTCTGATATAGCTCTGGTTCCTATCCCCCCCATGCCAGCTGTGATCTCCACCCCATTACACCCTCCCCCAGTCTCCCAAGTAGCTGTCATAATGACATTTGTACTGAAAAGGTCAGGCAGCCATTATGTACCATTAATGTTGCCCATCATAATGGTTTCCAATTCACACCCCTAGCCATCCACAGGCTGGGGGAGGCACTGTTTAGTGGTCCTGGGTGGGGGGGGGGGGGGG
>UFQX01000056.1:50459-131306 GCA_900497675.1 Arapaima gigas
GGGGGGGGGGGGGGGGGGGGGCGTTGTGTGGCTGGACCAGTGTGGTCTGGAGGCCGGAAGAAGGATGGCGGCAGAATGTAAGAATAAATTTATCTTTACTTTATTTCAAAGTGACTTTCTTACTATTATTATTTATTCATTAATCCCCAGTGCAGCTCACAGTCATATTTGTACACTAAGTTGCTTACAGTTACTCACCCATTAATACAGCAGGGTCATTTTTACTGCATTTCGCTCAGGGGTACAACAGCAGGAGATGAGATTTTAACCTGCAACTTCTGTGTCCAAAAGCAGCAGCTCTAGTCTAAGTGTGCCACGGGGATATCTGGACAAAGAGAAAAACACTGCTGCCTCGGTCCACCCCCAGCAGAGCCCCCCCGCCAGTGGGGGTGCCTCCAGGGGGCTCTTTTGCAGACCCTGGACAGCAGCGGTCAGACAATGGGCATTATTAAGTAAACAGATAAGACCCATTAGCGCAGCACTGCTGTGCCTCTTAACAGTATGTAAAAACAATAGAAAATTCTTCTATAATAATAATCTAAACACCAAAAATAATATTTCCTGACATTCTTCAAAACAATTTGGTCAATTTTACCTAGTTATACCTGATGAAAGGATGCATGGTGTTTATGGGATAAATTAGCAATGGGCAATGAAAGGACTTTCAAAAAAATTTTTATTTTTGATCATTTTAACATGATTCAGTTATATTAAATTAGTCTTAATGTAGCTCTACACTAATGAAAAGAAACTTAAACAAAGCTATTTTTATTTATTATAGCATATCTAAAAATGTACAGCGAACCAGACACGTGAATAAATTGTGGGATAACTGTATTATCAAGCTTTTATGCCTCAAGACTTAGTAATCACAGTGTCCTTTGGAGTTACAGACAAATCGAATTACAAACAGGTTTCTGCTCAGTCAAACTGCTTCATCTCGTCTGTATTCAATATATGATTCTCATCCACCCAGAATTATTATTTTAATAACAGTTTCAAAGCAATCATAAATATGATACAGTTAGGTTACTCTTTATTTTGTTCTAATTTAATATGCCATTGAGTCTCACCATTTGTATCAGTCACACCAATAAAATGGCTTTAAAGTTGAAGCAGAAAAGGAGGAACAGGGTGCAGAACTTAGCTTTACTGCATACTTGGCATACTGTGTCCTTTTCAGGGACAGCGGGGCGGGTCCAACAGGAGGGCTGGTTCGACAGCAGGATGGGTCCAACAGCAGGGCGGGTCAAATGACAGGCTCCCATTGTTTCAGTGCCCTGCCCCCACATCCCTCCATCTGCCGTCCAGACATCACACGTCACCTGTGGATCCCTGAACACCCATAATGATGCTGATCGCCGACCAGCTACAGGCACAACGGTGGAATGCAGTAACAATAGTAGTTTATGCACTTATTCGTATTTCACATTAAGCTCTTTTTGAAAGTTTGGCTGCTGGACCGGGGGACCCAGTGAAAAAAATTTGCTTTAACAAAAATCCAACTAAATATTTATTTATCTGAAGCAACTGACAGTGTTAAACATCTTATACTGATGTACCTATTTATACAGCTGGATAATTTTTACTTGATCAGTAGAGGAAAGTACCTTACTTGAAGGTCTTACAGCACATGGTGGGATTCAAAACCAGGTCCTTCAAATGGAAGACAACAGTGCTAAGCACTACACCCCTGTGCTTATATACAAACTATGGGTGGCACTGCTGTCAGTTTGCATTACCTGCTTCTTTGCAATACCCTTCGAGGAGGAAAAACAGCGTTATTAGTCATTAGCCAGAAGGGGCTGCTGCATCTGGACTCAAAGTTGTACCTTCAAATTCCACTTCCTTCTGTCGTATCTGTCATCGAGGCAAATACCTTGAATTGCCCCAGTAAAAATTACGCCACTAAATAAAATGATAAGTCACTGTAAACGGCTCAGCACTGTAAACTGTTTCAGAGAAAAGCACCAGCTGAAAAGGTGAGTAAATGACGTATTTTAACAGGTGAGTTTCACACCTAAGTGATGCTGTTCGTGTTGAACGATGCAACAAAAAGCACTGCACATATAACTAAACTGTCAAGAACACAGAGAGAAAAAAGTCTCAAACTTTCGCACTCAAACCCGGGCAGACCAGCGAGGCTCTTGAGAAGATTCCCTCCCTCACCTTTCCATCCATTTTTAATTACTAATATTAATAAGCAGCTTAGCAAAAGAGAAAAGGTCTGGGCATCCCTGTGCTGGAGTAAAATATGATTATTCATCCACTCACTTTTACCTCATTTAATTATTCATTTGCCCTGATTTCCCACTCATCCCTTCAGCACAAACTACTGAGGGGGGAAAAACAAATTCCAATAAAAACAGGAATTTTTCAGGGGAGCAACAGAATGGGTGTCTTTTTCTCCTTTAAAAGCTCTTTTGTGTCCCCTGGGTTTGAACACAGTCATTTACTCAGCAGCTCATCCCACATTTTACCCCCAGGGTGAACAGTCATGGCCCCTGTTCACCTGTTTTGTCGGGCTGCACGCTAGCACCCCCCGTCTTGGGTCCAACACGCCAACAGGTCACATCCAAAACAAGGAACAAAATTCCCAGCACTCAACAGCTAAAGTTCTTCTGCCAGAAATTCGCATGTTTGATTCTTAACAGTACACATGCAAAAAGAAAAGGAGTATCATACGAACAACATCGAACAATACAGATCAAATTCCCAGGGAACAAAAACACCGGTTACACAAACATATGTGCACAACTCACTGGTGTTTAAAGCTCCAGTTACTGGAGATCAAGGTGGCAGCAATACACTGATTTACCAGCATGGAGCACCACAAAGTCATTTTACGCCATTAAACCTACTTTTATGAGCAAGAAATTTCTCAAGATTATAGCTTTTAGCTCACTAAAATCTACAGTCTATTTAATTATTCAAAATCTGAAGTGACCTTGCAGAGTTGGCCACAGAGAGGCTCCGCCTACTTGCCTTTGGCTATAACTAAGCGAATTAGCTGGCAGACACTAGGGGGCACTGCCGAGGCAAGATGCCCTATTACATGAGCGGAGCCTCAGGACGCTGTCAATCACAGAATTCTTCTGACATCCAAGTAAAGATGGCGGGCCAGGCGCAAGAAGAAAACGCGGAGTGTCGTTTCAGTGTTTAATGTTTAATGATGTTTTGCGGCAGCAGCGAAAACAGCCGGCAGGAGCGATTGCTCCGCCCTTCGTCTCACCACCACCGTTCCTCTTCTCTAGAGATGGTGGCTCTGTGGAGGGCTGCGGCGACAGGAGGCCAGGAATCACATTAGTGCTCGTGAGCTGCAATGCCACATGGCTGCCACACACGTGTACGCACCCTTCCCGTTTGGGCCAAAACAGATTTTCCCTCCATTATCAGATTAGGCCCAGAGTTGCATTACATCACCATGCGGCATCTGTCCCGCTTCATCAGGCTGGAACACGGTGACCTGTGGAAGATGAAAAGCAGGCAGTGACGGGCAGCCAGGTGATGTGCTCTCACAGAATTGGAACATGATGCTCATCATTCTGTGCCTGTTGGAGAACGTCAGCAGAATGTTCAGTAAGAGGGAAACGGAGCTGAGGTGTACCGTTCACTCGGGGACCTGTATCCTTTTTCTCTTGTCTGCACCAAAGTCGCATTTCCATCAAACCCACAAACTCTATGTGGCGCTGTATCGTCAGAAATGTCCAGGGAGATATTGTCGCTTTCCACATGACGCGGTTCATGTCCCAGACACAAACATGTGAAAAACCGTGAAATGTTTCCCTGCCAGTATTTAAACATTTATAAAAACTGCACTGATGCCGATAGAGGACAGTTGCCTTTTATGAGCAAATCTCTAACTGCTGACACTTGCTGCTGGCAGGAAGGAGCCAGAAGGCCCCGTGGCAGGACTCCACAGGAGGAGAGGACAAGTTGTTGCCACGCTACAGAGCTGCGCCCCAACTGAAGCCCTGGCTTCAGGTGCAAACCTCATGCAGCACATTAACTGGAGTGGAGTCCCACACACTTGGATTCAATCTATCAAAAGGGTCCCGAACAATCTGGGGTTCCATACAGGGTTTCACATTTACTGTGCATTACTTAGCTAACGCTTTTCTCCAAAGCAGCTTGCACTGATTCATCCATTTTATACAGCAGGGCAATTTTTACTACATTAATTTAGGGTAAGTATTTTACTCAAGGAAACTACAGCAGCAGGAGGGAAGCAGGATTGTGTGCAAACCTCACACTGTCCGTTGCCTTGGAGAAAGTTGACAGATAAATATGAATATTGCATCAGCGTTTTCCTGTTCATACATCTGCTGTGCATAAAAGGTCATTTTACCAGTTTGTTCTCATTTTTCATATCTGTTTGCATCCCCACATATCAAATACGGCCAGTTTTCTAGCCCGAGGTCAAAACACTGTTATCATGATAATGATGATGAAGATGATTATCGCTGATGGTTACTGGCAGTTTTCAGAATAACAAATCTATAAGGTTTTCTGTGTTCTCATAAACAAACATGGAATTTTTAAGGCGTCGCCACAGCATCACCCAGCAGCACTAATATCGAGTATTGAAAATGTATAAAGCCGCTGCGCAGTAGTCCATCAGTGATGACATGAAATTATTGGAATCGAGAAAAAAAACATATAGTTACGGAACAATTTAATTGTGCAAACCATCTCAGTTGGACACAAAACTCTGAAGGGACATCGGCGACATACAGGCACGGATTTACAGCTGCACTTCTGCAGAAGCACTACAACTGACAGTAAATGGATCGGCTGTTTTGTCTCGTATAACAAGTACATTTTTTCCATGGTGAAACTGCATTTTTTGTTGAGTGGCTTTAAAATAGAAGTGTCTGACAGGAGATCCAAGAGGCGATGGAGACGTCTTCATAAAGCAGCCAACTTCTGTTCCACCCAGAGCCCTTCAATCGTGCAGCACGGTGAGCAGCAGACCCTACATGCTCTTCCCCCCAGCTCATGTTCAGTTTTTCAGGTTACAAAAGTCTTCATCTTTCGAGCTCTGTGATCAACAGGTCCCCCCTTTCACGATCATTTTGGCCTGTTAGATACCAGTGCCCCCTCACCATATCCAGGCCCTCCACAGGCAGCTGGCTCTATTCCAACGGTGCCATTCGTCCATCACACTTCATCTCAAGCCCTTGTGGGAATCTGCATCTGGGTCCTGTTCTCAGCACCAGCACTCAGAGCTTCATATAATCGACCAGCACTTCCCACTGTCCACCAATGCCAGCGCACCGACTCAGTTAGAGATGGGGGGATAATGTCCATTTGTCCACTGCCAGTAACTGCTTGCCCAGTGCAGGGTCACAGCAGTTCAGAGTCTCCTGTAAAAGCACAGGGTAAGAAGTAGGGTACACCCTGGATGGAATGTCAGTCCATCCCAGCACCATGACCCACACACAGTAAGAACCATTTTGAGTGACCAATCCATCTAAAATATGTCTTGTGACTGGGGAAAGAAACTGGAGCACCTGTAGGAAACCCAGAGACGGAGCCTGTTTGGAACCCAGAGCCCAGACGCCGCTGTCCCACCACCACCAGAACGATGGATCGACAAAAACTTGTGACAAATGAAGTCCAGTGAAAGTTTCAGTGGTTGTGCTTCTTCATGTACACAGTGATGGTGCCGACTAGAGACTTTGGCCCCAGGAGCTGTCCTCATTTTCAGCCAGACGACGTTCACGGCCGAGGACAGCACACGGGAAACACAGGTCCTGCCTCAGACAGAGCATCAGCGGAACCCCAGAGAAGGAGCCACAGTCTTGCCAGCAGGTAAGAGCCACCTGTCAATCAAACCACTCCGATTTAAAGTGCAACTCTGACGGTACCGAATAAGCTGAAGCACGAAGGTTAATTAAACACCGCAAATGTCCATCTAACTAATAATTTAACGGAAGTTTCCCCTTGTACTGCAGTACTGGCGTCCAGCCGCCCACTCCCAGCATGCTCAGCTCCCTCCATAAACGATGCCTCAGTTGGCTGTGTGCCACATTTCCGGAAAATATGATCCTTTTTACTCTGCGTCCACTTGACTTACACTGATCAACTGGAGCTTAATGATGGTCACACCTCATTGTTATTAATCATTTCTGCACACCTGGCCCAGGCAGCAGTTTGCAGGTGTATCTGGTCTTTTTATATTTTTTCCTGAAATTTTATAACCTATAAACCCAGAAGGGAAAGTGCAGTTTGGACAGAAACAATGGAACAACAGCAAAACGGAGAAGAGAAGTGAATAGGAAGTGGGAAACAATACGGATTAAAGTGTCACTTACTGGCTTTCAGGTTATCACCAAGTAGAATGGAATGAAGTGTAAATTAAAATAAAAATGTGCTAATTTTCAGCTTTGAGGATATACACGTCACTGTGAAAACTGACATCTTACAGAAAAATGAATATTTATTTAGAGAAGTAGATTCATAAATAAACACGGACTCTCAGAGTACTGCAGTCAATTGAGCTACAGTTTTATCATTCTGTGCTTTTGACCCAAAACCTGAGATGCTGCACTATTCTGGTAATTTCACTGTTGTTTTTCCAGACAAATCAGACAAATCGAGCATTTAGGTCCATTAAAGCCTAAACACACACACACACACACACACACACACACACACACACAAACACACACACCACTCCCTGACCCTCCTTCAGAGTTTTATGGACTATAAAATAAATGAACATAGCTATGCGCTGCAATAGAGGCCATAAGTGCCTAATTTCCACGGATCTGTTCAAAGCTTCCCTCCTTTAATGGACAAATGTTCATCTAAAGGTTTGAGGTGCCTGATTTACTGCACTGTCAGCTACCACAGGGCGTCCCCCCACATCAGCATCACATATGTGACTCTCCCATCGTCTCCAGTCGGCCATAACGTCATATCCATGGGAACATCTAAACACTGCACTCTTAACACATTTTTCGTCTGTGTGGGGGCTCAGTGGTTGGGGTCATTACTCTATTTTACAGTGTCTGGGACAGTAATGCAAAATGTACAAAACAGCACCACCAGGTGATATAAAAGTTTACATGAGGAAACAGATCAACACAGAGTCCTCAACATAGGAATGGAAATGGGACTGGAAGCCTGTTTGTGACTTGTTTTGTTCATAACTGTTTTTTAGGACAATTAATAAAAACATACAGTGCTATAAAAACTATTCACCCCCCCTCCTCGGGTTTTTTGTGTTTTATTGTTTTACAGTATTGAATCACAATGGATTTAGGTGGGCTTTTTTGACACCGATCATCAGAAAAAGGCTCTTAAATGTCAACGTGAAAACAAATCTCTACAAATTGATCTTCTGGAAGGTCGAACTGCTGGTGAGTCAGTCTCCTGGCAAAACGTAGTGCATAAAAACGAAGGAACCCCCAAACCACTCCATGACAAGGTGATTGAAAAGTACCCGGTAGGGGATGGATGCATAAAATTAATACAGACGTTTTACATTCTGTAAAAACTGTGCATATAGCTGTAATAGATTTTTTAAAACACTGTGTAAGACTTTATTTTAACATTTTTATTAACTTTTGAGTTACAGCAAAACTAATTCAAAATGACAAAAAATAAAAGCACGCAGCCTCCATTAACTCCTTTTCCAAGCCGACTGTTGACAAATCCATACAATAAACACGTTCTCACCACAAAGAACACCACACATGAGCTGTAAACAGTGTGGAAGTGAGCTGAAAAAAGATGACCCCATTCTTTCCTCCATAGAAATTTTACAATATTGGCAGTTGAACAAAACATAACTAAAATAATTTGGAAATGTTTTATGTTTGAAAATGTGCAACTTGACCATTTGTAACAGGAGAAGCCAGTATTGAGTGTTATTATATACGCTTATCGTTGATAGATTTCCTATTGATAATAGCTTGCAGTAGAATTTATTTAAAATTGTATTTCCTGTTCAGCAAACTGCCATCATTTGTATAATCCTTTCTATGCTTTTGCTTCTTACAGTGTTGTTGAAAGCAAAATGTGTATTTTGTAAATCCATTTTCGCTTCAAACCATTATCGATGTTGCATTACGACAAATTTTACTACTTTACCCATTTCTGATGATAAATGTGCTCAAAATTAAAATGTGCACATACCATAGTTGACTTGGTCTCACCATCTGTGTCAAAGGCATTCAAGTTAAAATGCCAGGATGGTGTTCCAAGCATCTATCCTGGTGCCATGTAGGGCTGAGGGTGGTTTGTTGAGCACCAGGTCATCCTTAAACAAACAGGATCCATCTTCTGGACTGAACAGCAAACCTGACGTGACACACAACACTGTTCCAGCAGCAGACAGAAAAAAGGATAATAAATTATTTTAAAATCTTCATTATTTAAACTCCAACATCACAAGTGAATACCAGCTGTGGAAACAAAACAAAATATCCCTATTGTCCTATTTTTCATATCATTCTTTCATTGTGTGATGATGTAATTAGCATGCAGACCGGGCCGGGCGTTCTGAGGGCTCACGGAAACACAGGTGACTGACAGATGTCGTACTGTCAGCTCCGGCTGCTTCCCAGCTCCGCTCCCGTGACAACTTCCTCAGAAAATAGACGCAATGTAAATTTAAAAAGTTATCTTCACCTCTGAGCTTCCAAAGCTGAAAATAACTTCAGGCGACAGACGTGGAATTTGCGATGTCGTGGCAGCCTGTAGAGGATTGTCTTTTTCCATGTGACACGTCCACAAAAGGCAACAGAGAAGGACCTCACACCACCAGGATCCAGGAGCACAAACCCACCCTGCTCTTGGTTTTCCTCCAGGGTTATGACAAGTATTCCTCTGGTTAAACTGGAGCTTCACCAGCTGACTCTTTTGTACATCTCACACCAACCTTGAAGGCCCAGTCTCACGGCTGTCCTCCTGCTGGGTGGACCTCCTTGTGGACTAAAGAATAACATCTCAAATATGATAAGTTTTTTGAAACACTGTAAAAGAGATGATGGGAGGTGGAAGGACACAGACAAGACAAAGAGAAAGAGAGACAGGAAACATCACTACAGCCACCATGTCCACCATGTCTACAACGTCCCTGTATGACTGAGTCGATTTTTTAAAAGCAACGTATCCAGGGAGTGTCGATGTGCAAGGAAGTTTCAGTGTGGTTTGGAGAAAAACTTGTGACATATCAAATCTGGTGTCACGATTCATCTCCAGCATAAAGTCAATGGCCACCTGTAAGTATGAGAAAAAGCTGATTTTCAGGTCCACTGAGGAGCAAAGACCTGCTGTACATTTTTTTTTGTCGCGTTTGTTCACTACAAAAAACATGTTTTTAACATCATTTATATCACACACTGAGTACCTGGATGCATCATCATTGATGTAACCTAAGGTGATGGGGTGTTCCAGGTCTTTCAGCATCACAGACCTTCTCCCAGGTTGTTCAGACCCCAACTTGAGTCCAGGTTGCGTTACCTTGAATCCACGCTCTCCCCTCCAGATTTTAAATGGAAAAACTGGTTGTAAAAAACTGCCCTTTTGTGGCAAATTTACTCTGCAGCATCACAAGGCTCAAGAACATTTATTCTCACAGAGTGACTCTAAAATATAAATGTCTTTTGGCAACTGAAAGCTTGCGTTTCTAGGCAACAGGATAGAGCGGACAGCCGAGTTCGTGCACAATTCCGACCAAAAAAAAAAAATCAATGCAGCAACATGGTGTCTCCTGTGTGCATCTGACATATATAGATTTTCATGAGTATGAACTAAAGGGTGGAGGAGAGGGAGGGGCGGGCAGAGCAAATCTGAGAGCAATAAAGTAGTGTGACCTTTTTGCGGAAAGCAGAAAGGTTAACAATCTCGTAGCGAAAGTGAACGCGACCGCACGTTGACAGCCGTGTCACCGAGTCCCGCGTCGCCCTCCACCTGGCCTGTCACCGCATTGCCGCCGCCGCCGCCAGCAGCAAGTGACGGGCCGCTGAGCACATTGTGCAGAAGCAGCAGCCCGTGTGCCTGTTCATCTCTGGCGGTGTCCTGCCCTCGAGTGCGGAAAAAAACAGAAGCTCATCTTTGATGAGGATGTACATTCAGCCCCAGGCTAAAGCTGCTCAAATAGCCTCATCTTTTGGTGACAATATTACTTATTCAGCTTCTGCACAGCGGCACCATTGAATTATCTGAAAAACAATGAATAAATGAATGGTTTCTGCCCTAAAGAGAAGCACCAAGGCTAATCTAAGTGACACAAACAGACTTGCCTTAGCCGAAAAAAACCGAGGGATAAGGAGGCAGATGATCTGACACGTAAGAAAAATAAGCAGTGAGGATGACAAGGAAGGAAAGCAGGGAAGGGCTTTGCCGGGTCTGGGACACTTTGGCGCATGTTTTCAAACCACATTTCAAATTAGAAACCAGAGGGAGTTGCAGAAATTCAGAAAACAAGGTTGTTGTTTGAGGGGAATTTCAGATGACCTGAGCAGCAGGTGGTGTAGTGGTTAGAGCTGTTGGCTGTGGGCTTGGAGGTCATAGGTTTAAATCTTACCCATTGATGCAGTACCTTTGATCAAGGTAATTACCCTGAATAGATCCAGTAAATTTACTGAGCTGTTTAAGAGCGTAATTCACTGTCTTGCTTTGGAGAAAAGCCTCAGATGAATGAATGAATGTGAAGGCAGCAGTAAGTATACATAGTAAATATTAGCATCTGCATTATAGATCATCACAGATGATGGCCTCCAGAGCTGATGTCCCTTCCTGCTGTTCCCCCTTTCTGGTGCCTTCTGCACCACACCTTTTCCTGTTTACATCCCTCCCAAAACAAATGATAAGAACCATCATATACAGTAGATATATGTGTGATTCTGCCAGTGGGACCTTTTATCGCTGCCAAGGCGGATGTCAGCAGATCTAATCGAGAGCAGCAGCAAAGCACTGCCTTATTGGCATCTCACATATCGGGCTGGAAATGAAAAATCTGCTCGTCTAATTTCCTGCCTGGGCTCGCAGCTGCCGAATTTCAAGGTTCCCATTCTTCTACTACGATGCATATCACTCAGGCTCCTGGAAAACACGTACAATGCGTATAAAAATCACCCTTTTCCCCCCTCCAGCTGTTGGATTGCACCTTGCAGCCACACGGAAATTTCTAATCAGACAGCAGCCTTGAGCCCACAGCGACCCAGGGGAGATCCATTACTTGTGGTGCGTTTACGATGGGTGTTTTACTCTGTTTCCAACGTTCAGTAGCTCACGTTGGATTTTATGGGTGGCCTGCAATGAGCATCTGGCTCCTCAGCAGTAGAGAATGTGGCACTCGGGCCTCCAGCCCAGGCCGAGTCGTTCGGCACCGGCCGTGGGTTTATAAAAACAATCATAAAAAGGAGGATGAGAGGAACTCGAGCGAAATTGAAGTTTGAGATGACCTTCGAAGTATGAAGTGGCTTTCTCAAGACGTTCCATTGCCGCACTTCCATTCATGGTGGGAATAGGGAGGCCCAGGTGGCCACCTGCACTGGCCAACAGATACACCTGGGCCTTGTCTGGTTCTTTGCTGTTTTGCAGGGTAATATTTACTATATTGATTCAGGGTAAGTACCTTGATCGAGGGTATTAAAGAAGGTGGTGGGACTCAAACTTAGGTCCTTTGATTACAAGAGAACATTTCCAGTACACCCCCTACTTTTGACCCAGGTGACCTTTTACAGGTAAAAACACCCCAATGAAACTGAATTACTAACAGGAGGAGAGAAAGAAGAACTAGAAAAGGCTGACACAGAACAGACGGTGATCTCAAAAACACATCTTTAACTGCCTATTAGTGGACATGCTTGACCCAGACCAGCGGTCATGATCATCCATAGTCCTGCCTACACAAAACATAAAACAGCATGTGCACATAAACACAGTCTCCTTTGAGTACTTTAAATGCAACACTTCCTGCATGCACACTTGTCACTTGTTCTTGTCTAAGAACATTTCTGACCTAGTATTTGTCTGCTTTGTTTTTAGCATTATAACAGAATTATTCACATTTGTATATTTTTACCTGGTGCTGCTGTGGAACTACAGCTGGAAGAAAGTCTTTTGTGAGAGAAAGTGAGAGAAATGGAACCTGCTGAGGTCATTGTCACAATGGCACCTTTTCCAGGTGTGAACAGGACTCTGTTTGCAGGAAACTGAAACGAAACAGGGAGGTGTCACCAGGTGTCAACCGTCAGGTTGGTGGTCCACCACCAAACTGCTGGAATGTAACCATGACAACACTAAAACAGCTGTGGTTTTGCTTTTGTTTTCTGCAATGTATCACTGTCCATCTCTAAGTTTCTTTATATTTACCACAGTAACACCTTACATCTTATGTCCCAGGAACGTTCATCTTAGTGGAGAAAGTGTTGGCACAGCTCATTTCTCCTTGCCGCTACCCTAAGCCAGCACCAGCAAGGGGCACCCACATGGGCAGGGGAGAGCCAGGCTCTCTGTCCTGGGAGGATTAGTGAAACTTCCACAAAGAACAGAAAGGTCAAAGGTCACCACTGAAAAGATCTCCCTTGCCCCCCACTGCTTGGTCTATTTTCATTGTGTTTCATTTCTGCATCTTTTAAATCCATTTTAGTCTTGGAAATTAAAAAAGAGCACGAAAGATTGGAGAAATAATGACAGAGAAGGTAGGGGGAGAATGGCTTCTCCTTGTTTCTGAGAAGAGAAAAGAACGCACGTTTATTTCTAAATAGAGCTACCAAGAGCCATCAAGTTGTAACACTAAACGCCAGCTGCAGAAATACAAAATTCCAAGTTTAAACAAAAAAAAAGAAAAAACAAACAAATTTGAGCATTGAGGTTGCTAAAATTACAATCTAAATACTGCCAAAGCGGTGTGACAATGGCACCGCTGACATATTGTGCCATGTTTTGATCTGCAAGAGAACTGTCCTGCCCCCCCACTGCGCTATATTATTTTTCATTATGATTTGTCTTAAAGAGCTTGTACACCCCAGTAACAACCATTCCTTTCCGTTATCCCAACAGGGATGCAAATTGGCTTTCAAAGCTTCAAAGTCGATTCGGGTCTTTGGCTCCCAGGGTGAGGTTAAGTTGTTTGTTTTTCATGTGGTTTCCTTTTAACTGAATGGTGACACCCCCCCCCCCCAGGGGGAGCTGCTCAATGGTCCTATATGTAGACTCTCTGTTTAATCTAAGAAACACCACTTGAATGAGTTCACGTCTTTTGGACAGACAGGACAGCTGTCAGGGATTGCAGAGGCTCCCATTAGCAGTCCACTTCATTTGGTTACACAAGGAAAACTGCAAAAGCTGCTGAAAACTAAAAAAACACAGGAGAAATATTATACCTAATAGAGCAGGACTCTCCCAATTTCCCCAACGACCATTTAGCCCATGAGCAGCTACTCTTCAAAGGACCCTATACTGTGCACCTATGTACCCTGTTCACACAACAGTAATATCCATGTGATTTTCTTACAATGAACAGGAGTAAACCAGTCTGTCCATATGAGCTGGGTTAATCCTGTTCATTTTTACCATATATACGTTTAAAAGTGGCCTAGGGGGCAAACTAGAGCCAAGCTCAAATCCAGCAAGCAAAATTGTGACTGTTCACCCAACGCATTTACAATGCATTTACATTTATTCATTTTTCAGACGCATTTCCAAAATATAAGGTACAACTCAGAGTAAATAAAAGTGTATTTCACAGCAAATACTTACAGATGCAGATATGCACATGTAGCTGCCTATAGTACTGATGTAGAATAGATGATGATGACAGACAGTGCTGGACTCATTTATGTAGCTGTCAGGAAAACAGGGGAAAAATGGGTCTGAAAGAGAGTTTGAGACCCCTATCAAATGGTGGCAAGGATTGAGCTGCTCTGATGGACAGAAGGAGCTCATTACACCACCCTGGGCCACCGTGAGTGGGATCACTAAGTGGCCAGAGGTGGAGGAGCACAGCACCCTTGCTGTGCTGTAAGGAGTGATCAGGTCTTGTAGACACTTGGGTGCAGATCCTCTAACTGTGTTGCAAGAACACTTACACCTAGTATTTTCTCAAGTGAGCCTAACACTAGAGAAGGTGTCACAGGAATCAGACTAGTGTCAAGCTTCTCAGTGCTCTGCCGCTGAACCCTTGGGAAATGTGCATATCCTAAATGGTTTCAGTACATATCCATATGGCTGTCAGTGATGCTAACAGCTACATAACCTGCCTTCGATGAAGTCTCAGTAAAAATAAAGCACATGCTAAGCCCGGTTCTGCAGTCTCACAGTTCTCATCACCGAAACAGTGAGAAAACAGTGACACCATATGGAGACCCACCCTCCCACCGCACCCATCACACACACCCATCGCACCCGCTGCACACACATCTGCAGTGTTAAGTCACATCACTCAAGTCGTTTCTCTTATTTGCACAGCTGTGGTCGCTGCATCGATCAATAAACAACGGTTGGTGTTTAATCATCAAATTCATAATTTATGTAGAAATATGCAACTTTGAAAGCTCATTCAGTTGCTGTTTATTTGACAACTTAACCAAGAGCAAAAAGAACAGAGCCTGTCTACATGTAGACCTGGTAGGGTATAAAAGTTTCTTATTTCTTATTTCCTACATCAACTGAGTGGGACAAAAATACTAAAGGGGCGTTTACATTAGATCAATGCCAGTTAAATAAATCAATGTATTAAAGTATCACTAAAGCGATCACATCAGTAGATGAAAGCATTTCTACCTTGTAGCGACTGGAAAAAAGTTAATGAATTTTAAGATCAGCGTGGTAAATAAGCAGACAGAGAATCTCCAGAAGAAGGTGGCACCAGATGTAGAGTCACTGGAAAAGAAACAGGCAGCAGGACACCATTCCTACTGGAATTCTATTATAACCAAATAATGGAGCAAACATTATAACTCAAAATGATTTGCTATGGTTTAGCCCTCCCATCCTGAAAGAGGCCGTTTGATCACCTGTGAAAGTCGTTGGTGTCACACCTGGGGGTTGCCCTCGCTCTATCTTACCATCTCGCCACAACAACCGAAGATCTGTGGGTGCCACAAACATCAGGCTCCATCGGAGCTGGGGGTACCCCACCTGGCCTCCGTCTCAACCCCCCTGCCACCTGCAAGGGAGACCCTGATCCACTGACATTCAGTACCAACTGCCACCTACACCAGGCTGCCTTGTCAAAACCCCCCAGGAGGGGAGCATCTATTAATCTGTGTCACAGGTTTTAAGACAGGTTAAGCTGAGCTCCACAAACATGCTCTTTGAATATACCTTATTTAGCTGATATTTTTTCAAAGTAACATGTAAAGCTGTTTACATTTATTTATACAGCACAGTGAGTTTTCCTTTATCTATTCAAGTTAAATATCTTAATGAAGACGGCAGCAGGTAGTGGGATCCGTACCTGGGTCCTTTGAGCACAAGACAGCAGCTCTAACCGTGGTGGCCACTGCATTATCATTGGGGTTTCACTACAAACCAGATGGTGCATGTTGTTGAACTCATGCCGATTCTTGTTGACCACATATATAGTGTCCCTTCCAGAAAGTTCTGTCCTCCACTGGTGCCCCCAGTCAGGTGGACACTGTCTCTGCGATTGACTATATCCATCTTGTTGCTTCTTTTTCTTCCACCTTTACCCATCATCAGTCTTTCAGAAAATCCAACCTTCTCATCTTCAAAGCATGAAAACCTTATTCTTATAATCTGTGCTTCCAGTAATTTGGTTGGATTTGATCCATGTGTCCATCTTTTCATTTACTGTCCATGGTGTCTTTAAAAGTCTCCTCCAGCACACCAGACACAAACACAAACTGCTACTGTATATAATCCCTCCACCACTGGTGATAAAACTATTTATTGTGTCCAATTACTTAACATAACAGTTATGGAACATCTGAACAAGGTAAGTGAAAACAGGCGTGTACCGTGGTGAAAGACACAATTAATCTCCATGCTGTACTCATCCATCAAGCGTTCCACTCCTGGTCCCTCTACTGGGCTGACAGCTCTGCACACTCCTGACTGCTTACCTGCAGCCTCCCAGTTCAAAAATAATCAGAACGAGGATCAGTATGTCGGGTGTGAGTGTGCACAAGGACAGCTCTCTTAACAGCATCTTGCATATTCGCTTATAATCACCAGTTACCATTCTGTTGGTCAGGATGCGGCACCCAGCTCATGTACACTGGACCCCCCCCCCCCAACAGATACATAATGCAGAAAAAGTGAATCTTTCACAGAATATTGAGGCAGGGGTAAAATCCTTAAGAGTATTGGACTCTGTGCTGTGTAATGGAGCAACAGGACACTGTATGTAGTTAACAGAACTGTGGAAGTTCTTCTGTGGTTCCACCAGCATGTGTACAATATCAATGACTTCCCAAAGAACATTTGCATTTATTCATTTATCTGACACTTTTCTCCGAAATGACTCACAATGTGAGGCTATTTACACTAATTTACCTATTTGTACAACCGGGAAATTTTTAATTTGTCATTTCAGAGTCAGTACCTTGGTTGATGGTACTACAGCAGGAGATGAGATTCAAACCTGTGTCTTTTGAGTGAAGACAAGGGCCCATTATGCCCCCCAGTGAGTGGTTCTGCAACCCTGGTCTCACTTGCATTAACTTGCTGATAAATTCACTGTTAGATCAAACACCCAAAGTCAGCAAGAGTCCCAGGAAAGGAACGCTGCCCATTAAGGAAAACCTTCACACCCAGGAAGGAGGCAGCAGCACCACTCTGTAGCCCAATCCTCAACCTCGTGTTCTGATCAGTTCCAAGGCAAGTCGTGTCCTGAGAATCTCTGCGGTGGCTGCACGTTATAGTTGATCCTGACCCACAGGTGCTTGTGACAAGGTGTGACATGGTCATAGCCAAAGCTCTCATCTACGGAGAACAAGACTTCTTCGGTCTCTACCTAAAATTCATCACAAATGAAATATGTGAAATACATACAGTAAAAGAAGAATAAACTGCAGTCTAAAACATTCAGCAGCCAAAAACCAACGCAACCAGACACCTTATCAAAGAATGACTGTGACCGCAGTGAACCTGGCAGCCACTGCACCATGTGACCCCACCTGGCTTTCTGAGAGGGATCCTTGTGGCAACCCCTGGTCAGGCAAAATCATGTACAACTCAAGCCAAGCGTGATGGCAAAAGGAGGGTGCGTAGGAGGACGGAGCCTCCTCTGCTTCCCCAGGTAGGGCACATTGGCCTAGAAGGGTGGAGTCATGAAGACCTTGAGAGGAAGCAAAGAACAAATGCTGAACTCCAAATGTCTCAACCTCAGCCATCTTTTTGAGATACTGCAGCATGCGCCCTGGTTTTCGGTTAACCTCCATTTACTGAAGTCAACACAAGTTATAATGACTCGTATCGACCGCTCCTGACCACAGATGACTTGGTCCAAACCAGCAAAAGTTACATGTATTTGTGCAGGCCCACTGAGCTCTGCAGAATCAGACTGCAGCAAACCAACCTCAAAAGAAGAAATAAGTATAACTGTAGAAACGACACAAGGGTGGCACCTTAGCACCACACGCCGAGCCAAAGGACCCGGTGTGGTCGGCTGCCTGGAACAACAGGCAACATTAAGTACCACTCCTGACAAATGAGTCTTGACAAAACATCTGCACACATTGAACTGCTGCAAGATGACCAAGGAGGAAATGATTACATATGCTGGTACATGTTTAAGAGGGAATATTAATAAATTAAAATACTGGGGCCATTAAATATTGACCTCTCCCAACACGGTGCTGTCAGACCCCCTCAGGCAGCAATAAAGGAGATGAGGATCCTAATTAAACCAGCTAATAACTCTTGAGGTGGAAACTCTTCATTAGGGGTGAGATTAGGAGGTGGGGCTCTGGGAAGTGCCTATGCAGATGGGGGTGGCATGGGGTTTCAACAGGCTGCCTCAAAATCTGACATGGTCACGGGCTAAAATTGAACCTGTCATCTATGCCGATGGCGGTGACAGTCAGAGCAGCCGTTTCCATTACTTAAATCCCCCAAATGGGGGCAGAGCAACAACCAGACAAGAACAAGTGCTCCAGATCCTCTGTAGCTCCTCCAGCACGCTACCTTCACCCCCCACGTCTATCCATTTCCGTCTCCTTGACCATTTAAGAAGATCAGCATTGCTAGCAGATCATTACAAATATGGCAGATCGCCGCCTCATTAATTAAAGGTGGGGGGGGGGGGGGTCGGGGGGATACGTGCGGATCTCTGCTGTCGGCCACTCGTGTCCTCTTCACTCAAAGTGGGTGTGAAGGCGAGTGCCGAGGCCAACGATCATGTTATTGCCCTGTCCCATAATCACAGGCCAGAGGCCGAGTGGCATCCGGCGAACATCCTTAATGACTGATAATGTATTTAAAAGAAGAGCAGTGATGGACCTGTTTATGCTAACAGCTGAAACATCCAGCCCCACGTTACCTACAGCGTGAACTTACTGAAGTCTGTGCCAGAGATATTATACAGAATACACATCTAATAAACACGGACCTAATTCTGCAGCGAGGGCATTCTTCCGCAGAAATTTTGTGTTACCGCCAGTTTGATTAAAAACATTTTTAGACAAAACATAGCAGAACTGAAATTTGTAAATCAATAGTGACCATGAAAACATTTCGTTATTCTTATTTATCAAGGTAATATTTCTTGAAATAACAATGTTGCTTACTTTCAAATTAACTGAAAACCTTTGTTACTCAACCCCAATTTTATTACATTTTCCTTGGTAGGGAAGGAAAGAGCTAATAAAAACTAACCTACATGCTCCTGTTGGGAAGAGAAATTACCTTGTTATATTTAAACGATTGTATTTTCCCACCACTTCAACCTGATATTGTGTTCTGAGAAACTTGTTAAAATTGATTTTATACCTTTGTCTAGGTTAGGAAAAAACAAGCAATGGATGGGAACCAAGAATCAGCACTGCGTGTGTCACGAGTCAGGGCATAAAGACTAAAATGGCTTTTGCTGAGCACCAGTTCCACACAGGACACCATCTCACGTGCAGCTCCACTCAACCTCTTCGTAGATGAAGTTTGGGAGAGCAGAGTAATTGTCCACCTGCAAAAAGACACAGAGGACAGCTTTTGTCAGTCTTCTTCATCGGCGGTATTAGCAGCAAAGAAAGGAGATGTGTAAATAGACGCAGGAGCACTATAATGAAACGGCATTAAATATGGTAGCATTAAGCGGGGTATTGTTATAAATGACAAAACAGATGCCCCATAATTTGTTCACGGGTTAGGTTCTGTAAAAATCTGGGACGCAGTGACCCTGAACTGGAAAAAGCAGTTTATGATAATGATCATATGGATGAAAGAGAGAGAAAAATAAAGCTCTAATAAATACTCTGTATAAGCAATTACAATAAATAAAGTGTAAGGAACTTGCTCTACAAGGCTGTCATCCTAAGGCTTTTTTCTAGACAAGGGTCAGGTAAACAAATAAATACTTATTCATTATGCAGCTGAGACCTTGACGAGAGCACAGGTAATGGCCACACACCCTAGTGTCGCGACCCAGCAGCACGTCACCAGACACACAGCATTTGTGCTGTCTTGCTATCTCCATATCCTTCCACCTTCACCCAAACACCGGTCACTGGATCAGGTTCTGGATCACACAATCCCCACCACAAAGGCAGCCCCTGAAGCCCTCACCTTTACTGTCCCCAGGAGATGCAACTCTCCAGATGATGTTCCACTCACAGTCACAGCAGCATCCTAAACCAGCTGTAACCAAAGCAGGGCATACAGTAGTGAGAGGAGCAGCATGAGGAGCTATTACCTTCTGCTCAAAGGAACCAGGGTTGAATCCCACCTGCTGCTTTAGGACCTCTGAACCGGCACAGCAAAAAATCCCCTGCTGTGTAAATTGGTGTATAAACATCAAATTGTATTTTGTCTCAGCGAAAAATGTCAAACAATTGTTATTAATAATGTCGTGCGCAGTTACTTAAAAGATGGTGTCTCTACAGCACCTTCAGCAATGCTTCAAAAGGGAACACTTTTTTCCATTTTCACACTTAAGTACTTGCAGAGTTAACTCAAAATTAATGTAGCATCATCTTTTCTGAATGAGTTTTGGAGTTTGCCTTGTACCAATTACTTGGGTAGCCTGGTGCTGAGTTGTGTTTCTGCTCAAAAGGTTGTAGGTCCAAGGCCAGCTGCTGCTGTGCTACTGAACAAAGCACTTATTGCCAAGTGAACTTCTTCAGTAAAACACCCAATGGCCCAAACAAGATTAAAACTGAACAACTAAATCCAGTGGGCAAAAGGTTTTGCTGAAAAAGTATTAAAATATAAAAGCAAATTGTATTATGTTTATTTTCATATATAATTATACACATTTCATAAAATGCATTTTTATGTATTTCTATGCAAAATGACTTCATTTCCTCATGTTCCCATGCATCATTTGTCACTGTACATGTCAGTCTTTGTTCATTCAGGGCTACTTGGGACAGCTGTAAGGACTGACTCTCAAACTGTTGGTCAAGCACCATTGCCCTCAACCCAGAAGGTGAACCACAGTGGAACCACAGACATTTTGCCAGGTTCTAAAGAAGTTCTGCTTCCCTGATCAGGATCAAGCTAAAATCAATACGCACCAGAGCCCTGGGATTATCTAGGGATCGTTGACACATGTTCGCCTACGCTCATCTGGCAGAGGTTCCACATGGCCTCCTGTCCTGTGCCTGAGGGACAGGAGGAATCATGGGTAGAAAGCCAACAAAGTGACAGTGAAGGAAATGAAAAGGAGGCCCATAGGCCACCACCCACCTCACCCTTCCTCCCAAGTCGCTCATTGTTAAGCCTCCTTTTTACTGCCTCCCCCTGGCTCTGTCTCTCTGACAGCAAGGGCGGACTCCAGACATCAGTGCCAGCTGGCCATTTGCAGTGCCTCCTGGAGAAAAATGGGATAATCAAATTATTACTAAATGATTAAACTTTTTTATTATTATTAGGAGCCTAGAAACCACTTTTGTTAAGGTGAAATCTATCATTTCATACCTGATTTACACACTCAGGTTAACTACAGTACCTCTTGTTGTCATATGCTGAAATACAAAAAACTATAGCTGTACAAAAAAATGACAAAGCAGACAAACAACCATGGTGAATTCAGAACTCACCTGTGAGTTATGTGAAAGACATCAAGAAATCCTAATAGGTCTGTTCAGTGGACCTGCAGAAGAGCTCTGAGGTATTTCTCAGCACCTGATCGTGAGTCACCTCTTCTGGGTGGTTCTGCTCTCCTGGCATCCTGTCATATCTGAACACACCTGAACACACCCCAGAGGTCCAGCTCTCACCTGGAGAAGGAAAGAGACAGCTCAAAGCGAACACAACCTAAAAAAAGAAATACCATAACTGAAGACTATCTGGTCTATGTTGGATGTGCAGCAAAGTTTGGGAAACAGCAGTAGAACAGGCCACACTGCCACTTCCCTTTCCAAGTGGCTTTTTACAAGTAGACACACTTTTTAATAGTTTCAAGAAAACTCCAGAATTTCTTCATCTCTCTAACCAATACAAATGATTCCATCCAGGAAAGTGGGAACAGCCGGGGGGGTGTAGTCACCGACTACAAGCAAAACCAATGGCCCCTTCTTCACTCTGTAACACAGCTGACATGTTCCTCTCTGCATCTGTTCCCTAAGTTCTTTGTGTGCATGATTTGGCAGCACAACTTTGTCAAACAAATACGAGAAATTAAAATTACACCCAGCATGAGACACGAGAAGCGAGGCAGAAGAAGGAAGAACAAAGCGACAGAGGCAAACGGAGCATCCACACCGAAAATGATAGCAGCAGGTGGGAGATCGAGGGAGATGGTGGGAGAGGGTGGGAGATTGCCGTCAGATGAGCAATCATGTCAAAACAACACAAAGACATCCTGCATGGAGAAGTGTGTCTGACCAACTGCAGAATTACAGGGGTCCTCCATAACAGTCAGGAGATTAGAAAACAAAACACAATAAACATGTGTTGCAAGACGTTACTAGAGTGTCACTGCATCATTAATCCAAACACACCTGATCCGGGTGTTTCTACAAGTATAAACAAGACTGCATTGACAGGCATTGCCTAACATGTTCGATTATCCGCTCTGCACAATGTATGAACAAATGGATGGATGGATGGAGGGACAGATAGACACAAACAGAAAGGAAGTTTGCTGATCCTCAAGGAAACTGCACAAGTTAACAGCAGTGTAAGTAGTACAGCCACCCCTTGTTATCCATAATCTCTGTATTCAAAAATTTGTTTTTTTACGACTCTTCAAAAGTTACCTAAGGAAATTCAAGGAGCATGCTGGTGAAAATGTACAAGTTGCGTGCAAGTCCAGGCAAGATGATGTAGAGTGTTAGAAGTGTTTCTCAGCCATTGTATGCATGGGTGTGCTACTGAATAAATGGGAAGCAGCATTAGCCTTAAAAGTCAGGTAGGTTTTTCTAATAAGTATGTATTCGACAGAATAAAGTAAATTTGTTCACAATAAGCACAATGTCCTCAGTGGATCTCTGCTTCGGTTCATTGCTCACACTTAGGGGGGACAAGTCCAGTTAAAAGTAGGAATTACCCTGGGGCAGTCATAACATCCCTGGAGTCTTCAGCACAAAACTTCCCTGGGATTTCCGAGCAGTCAGAAGCAACCAGGAAAGGTAACAAGAGTGCACTGCAGTCATATCTCAGCTGCTCTCCCAATAGGATCATGTTTTGTGCTCATCTTCCTTAAATGTAATGTATATTTTCACTATCAGGTTCCCTGTGTTTTTAAGTAAAAATCACTTATAAGAAAGTGGAAAAAGTTGTGAAAAATACTTTAGCTAGTGGATTGTTATATAGGTGCTAGACCTGCAATATGGTCCAAAAACTGTCTTCATTTATTATTATGATTTAGATGTAGATCAGACCCCATTTCAGAATACAAAAAAGACAGATAATCCAGATAATTCCAAAGGATTCACAAACTTTTTGTCATAATTGCACATCAACTATATCAAGTATAATGGTGGCACCTCTGTGTGGGGCCCTGTGCATGCCAGCATCCCACAGCCACAGTGTGCAGGTGCTCAGCTGTTTGTGTGCTGAGTTCTAACGTTCATCTCAGGCTGTGGCAGATGCAGGATCATTTTGCGCACCCCTGCCGTCTCCCACAGTAAACAAGAAGAGAAACAACACGGTGTTAATAGAAGTCATACAGCTGCATTATGGACCAGTGTGTAACAGAGTGGAAAGAGTTAAAGAAAAACACCAGTACCCAGTGAGAGAGCGTACGCTCTTGGCTCACAAAACGTCATTGCAGGTAAGTATCAAGAACTATAACTTAGAACACCTCAGTACCTCAATACCCCCAATAACGCGATATCGCAACACCCCAATATATTAGTAACTGAATACCTCAGTTCCCCAACACATCAATACCGAAACACTTCAGTACCCCAATACCACCAGTACCTCAAAACTGGCTCCAATTCCTCTAACCCACAACCTGTGAACAGACACCCTTATACACCCTAAACCTACATGCCCAGTATTAGTAATTTGTGCCTCAAGGTTGTTGTGAGGTCTATTATTAAACTATTTTGCATGAAACATGAATAAGTCTTTAACTGATAATCCATGGCTCATGTGCCCAGGCTCTGCAGAGAGTAAACAAGAACAGCTCTCAAATTAACATGATGATGAATTATGGGAAAATGATTTGTGACTGAGTCTCACTAGTACCAGGGCTGCCAGAGACCCTTCAATTTTTTAGAATACGGATACTTTCGTAGTTGTGATTCCAATCTGCCACCAACAAGGCCCATCACAACAGCACTCCCAGTGAAGGTCAGCAGGCAGCTCGGCTGGACATCTGTAGAGCATTTGAGCCGCTGCTCACTCTGTTGCAGGATCCCCTCCTGGTGCACCTGTGACCTGGATGCAGCATCAAGCCTCTCCTCAAATGTTCATGTAGACAGAGGGACCTTCAAGGGTGCCACAACTTAACAAACAACCAGAATTAACCAAATAATGCAGCGTACCCATGAAAAAAAGTGTTTTTTTCTGACTTTTATGTGGTTTGATTTTCTTGATCCTTCCCAAGTGTTGACATACAAGTGGTTGACTCACCTAAACAAAGGCATGAATCATCCCGTGGATTATTGTCACTGCATCTTACTGCTAGAAGATGGCGCATCTCTTATTTCATGTTTTAAATTTTTTATTCAATGACTGGGTCTTTAGAGAGATGTGAGAAGTATCCAATTTGCCCACATATCTTAATGGTCAAAGGAGTTGTAAATAATTATTAAGCAGTTTAACTAGGAAGAAACACAGAACACAAGGGGCAAGTAAACTAGTGATTATCAGTACCCATGCCTTGTATGGTCACGCTTAAAATTATCTTTCAAACTTGGAGCAGTGTGTGGCCACCTGTATAAGTGCACAGTGCGAAGCAGTTAACCTCAAGAACTGAAACTTTGAAAAGGAGCAACCAAGCCTCACGTGCGCTTTGCCTTTTCCCTGCTCCGGCGACTGAGTGCAGCACATAAACACACCAACGCCGAGCTGCAAAACACCACACGACATTCTGCGACGATTTGAGAACAGACAAATATAGAGGGAGGACTAAAAGGTAAGATCCAGTGGTGTTTATGAACGACTGAATCCTGCACACGCAGCAGTGCCACGTTAAAATGGTGTCTTTGAGTGTAACTGAGTACTCAGTACCTGATGGAGGACTTAGCACAGTAGTACTGACTGATCAAGGGTGACCTGGCAATGTATGAATTGACTCATAAAGTATGCAGTGACTGTGATGTATTCAATGCATACTTCACGAGTGTACGTCTCCCATAATTATGGGAAGTGAATGTAATTCCAGAGAAGTCAGACATTTTCATTGTTACTTAATTAAATAAATGGGAGGCAACAGTACACAGATGGTTTTTCTGATATATGTTTGCATTTGACAGCAAGTGCACAGTTATAAAGCTGTTCACAATAAATACAACATGCTTGGTAGATCCCTGCTTCAGTAATGATCAAGTGGGAATTAAGATGGAGCAGTAACTCCAACCGTCGCAGTCATAAGCTAACCAGGAAAGGTAACAAGGGTGCACTGCAGTTGTATCTCGGGTGTTCTTCCGATACAATCGTGTGTCCTGCTCACGTTGTTTAAACACGTTGTGCAGCATCACTATCCTATTCCCTACATTATTAAGCAAAAGTAAGTGTAAAAGCTGTGAGAAATCCTTGGCGGACTGTCACGCAGGTGTTTAAGACTGTTAGAGATGTATTTGGGGAATTTAGTTGAGCAGGGTTGGGATGTCCTTGTGAACATATTATTATTTTTCCCATTTAAAATAATGGAATCTAGGCTCCTGCTATCCGCTATAAATCACAATGAGACATGTTTTTATGAACAGACTAGATTCAGATAACAAGGGCTAAACATATATAGCATGCTGAACACTAGAATATATACTGACTACTGGAGTATATATATACCAACCAGTGGAGTCTGCATTCACTGCAGTTGAGGACAAACCGACCGTCAAGCATGTAGAGTCTGAGACTGTGGATGCAGTGATTCGGCCTGTAATCCAGCACAAACATACGGTCACCCGACATCTTTCTTCTGGTTCCTTATGCTTTGCTCACACAGAGCAGCCAGTAACCAAAGACAATGCATATTTCACCACTTACCAAACTTCAGCATGATGCTTCTTCTTCAAACACTTCTTGCTGTATTGCATCAAGGATTAAACATTAAATAAAGCTGGAGATTCTGTAAACAGAACACTACTGTATTGCACCGTTAAGTATCACAAAACATTAAGTTTTTAAGTCCCTTAAAAGTGACGACTTCTGCATTAGATTCTTCAATGATTCTCATTACACTAGGGAACTAATACAAATATTTTAACAAGGGAAATGCAATGTCTAGATGCTACTTACATTAACATTAAAAACTAGTTTACACTGTTTCCACGGAAACCACAACGCTACGCGACGCGTAACATATCCGTTGTTTGAACATTCTTATGTCAGTATCTGATTTACTGAGATCTAAAAGATTTGGTTCAGGTAACTCATTCAGGTTTACATTTTGGATATCTTTCAGAATTAAAAAAAATAAGTGAGCCGGTACATAGACGAACGAAGAGTAGTCGCCGTACCTTGATAGCGCTCCTATCAACACCCAGCACGGCAGACAGCGGGGTACTCTGGGAAATGCAGTTCCAATGCCGACAAATTGTAGCCTCAAGGCGCAGGAAAAGACTTAAATCCTCGCCTCGCGTTGTCACTATATTTTACACCGTTTAAGTCATTGGACGCAATTTACAGCTCCGCGTACAGCTGCGTACAGCCGTAATTCACCAGTGACAGGGAAATTAGAAAGAACACTAAATAATTACAAATGCATAAAATGATTCCGTAAAATACTTATCTATATGTATTAATTGCCAAAGTATTTTAATGCCCCATAAATGTGATTTTTTTTCACATTTTTAAACACCAAAGACATAAAACGTTCACGTATAAAAAAAGGAAGCATCTATAACTTTGAAACTTCCAAGTTACAGCTTTGTTCTTATTAACTCTTGAATGATTAATATTTCTGCTTTCCTACACTCCCTCGGTGCAGTATGGCCCTGCAGACGGTGATCGCAGTGAATTGTGGCGGCCTTCTGCAGCCTGGCTGTTCCCTGCTACCACTGGACAGCGATGTCTTCCTCTTTGGCCAGAAAGGCTGGCCCAAGCGTTCCTGTCCCACAGGGGTTTTCAGCATGCGCCTTAAGAGAGGGCAGCTGAAGCTGCGGGCCATCAGCTTCTCCAACGACTCCTGCTACCTACCCCCTCTCCGCTCCCCCGCTGTAACCCACCTGGATGCGTGGGATGCCGAACCTGAGTGTTACCTCATCCACGGTGGACGCACCCCCAATAACGAGATCTCAGGCAGCCTGTACCTGCTGAGCCAGGAGAGTCGCGGCTGCAACCGTAAGGTAATGTTACGGTGCCGTGAGAAGGAGCTGGTGGGCGACGTGCCAGAGCCACGGTATGGCCATACTATTAGCGTGGTGCACAACAGGGGCAAGAGGGCCTGTGTGCTCTTTGGGGGGCGCTCCTACAGGCCACCTGGGGAAAGGACCACAGAGACGTGGAACAGTATGGTGGACTGCCTACCGCATGTGTTCCTCATCGACTTAGAGTTTGGCTGCTGTTCCGCCCACATTGTGCCGGAGCTCACCGATGGCCAGTCCTTCCACTTGGCGCTAGCACGTGAGGACCGTGTCTACATCCTTGGGGGACACACAATGTCCTCAGACTCCCGGCCCCTGCGTTTGTTTTGCCTCCGAGTGGAGCTGCTCCAGGGCAGCCCAGTGATCTCTTGCAACACCCTTGATGGAGGCCTTTCCTTGACCAGTGCCATTGTTGTCCCCTCTGGCTTGGCTCATGAGTACATCATCCTGGGTGGGTACCAGTCCGAGACCCAAAAGTGCCTGGAATGCAGCAGCGTTGCATTAGATGATGCCGGAATCCACATCAAACCCAGAGAGCCACCAGCTTGGACAGGTGAAATTAGCCACAGTCGCACCTGGTTTGGGGGCAGCCTGGGTAAAGGCTGCGCTCTGATTGGGGTCCCATCTGAAGGGAGGAGTGCCCTTCCAGAGACCCACAACTTCTACCAGGTGAGCTTCAAGCAGGATGGTAACGGAGAAATGGATGATGGCATGCAGGGCTGCAGCCAAGAGTCCACTGACTTTGAGGACTCAGCCCCATTGGAGGACTCTGAGGAGCTCTACTTTAGTCGGGAGCCACATGAGATGGAGGACAGCAGTGACGGTGAGGGAGACACGTACAATGAGGAGGACGAGGAAGATGAGTCCCAGACGGGCTACTGGGTGCGCTGCTGCCTCGGCTGCCAGGTGGATCCCAACACATGGGAGCCATACTACTCCACCGAGCTGCACCGACCGGCCATGATCTTCTGCTCACGGGGAGAAGGCGGCCACTGGGTCCATGCGCAGTGCATGGATCTGCCTGAGTCCCTGCTCGTGGAGTTCTCCCAGAACAGCAGCAAATACTTCTGCCTGGACCACGGGGGTCTGCCCCGGCAGGACCCGAAGACCCCGCCTCGCACGGCCCCACCCCTCAAGCGGCCTTCCATGAAAACACAGCACCGCAAAGCCCCCATCAGACTCAACCTGACACCTGCCAAGAAGAGTTTCCTTAGACGGCTCTTTGAGTGATCATCCATCTGATGCCTCGCATGACTGATGTTTCATCCTGCTTCACCTCCAGGGCTCATGACTGTTGCCAAGCATTATGAAAATGTGAACGGTTATGTGCTTACTTACAAATTGTTCATTATAATTTTGAAGTGTCATTTTATTGTTTATCTTTTTGCTCTTGCTGGAATTCTTGTACCTCGAATGTTTCAAAATTGAATTATTTTCCTTTACCGTTAACATAATATAATTTAAAAAGCCACATTTACATTGTGATGAGAATTAATAAAAACCATTTTTAAAAGGCTTTTTGACTTGGAGTATGTATATTCTGCATATCAAAAAATTTCTCATATGAACAGTACAGTTTTTACTCTTAAGAATTATGTTACTATTGTGATTTTAGAGTACAAAATGTAAAATTTAAAACACTGAAAACAATCATTTTAAAAAACTCATTTTATTTATTTCATGTCAAAAGTCATATAGTATGCATTTCCATCACAAAACAGTGTCAGTAAAACACTTTTAAAAATGAAATTCGGTGAAATCACGCTTGTACGAGGTAAATAAATTCTGCATTGAACACTTTAAAACAGAATAGTGTAATGTTTATGCTGAGGTTAAAATAGTACTTAAATTTGTAAATATTGCATACACAGTTATGCAAACATTTTTAAAGACTCTCGCATTGAAGTGCAAAAATACATCAAATAAAAATGTTTAACACATTGTACAATAAAGACAACTACAATTATTTTTCATTGAAAAGTTGTTTGAAAAAGTAGTCACACTGTTGTTATTTTTACCGAGTCAATACGTGTTTTAGTGTAGTCAACAATCAATAACAAGTCAAAAGAACTAAAATAAAAACAACAGGTCAGATGCAGCTTTAAAAATGAAGTCATTTCACAGCAACGTCACACTCTATTGCATCTTCAGGAAAACAAGGTCAGGATAAACAAAATCATCTGACGTGTTTATAATAACACTGATGTATCCATACAACACAAGGAACGGGTGATTTATCACCAGAATAAAAATGCCATTTCCTTTTCAGGAAAATGTTTAAAATGGTCAAATCGTAAATACAAATAAAAAAAAAATCTAAACAAACTCAAATACCTGAATAAGTCAAAGGCACAACTCTGTAAAAATAAAAATCAAAATAATTAAAATATCTCACAGTGTGAGAAAACAAACTAAACTCATTTCTGTTCCAAGAGACGCCTACAGATTGATAAATAAATCCTTCTGCACTCTTTCCCGGCCTTAGTAACACAAAGCAATTATTTCTAAAACTCAGCCTCGGTTCAGGTCTCCAAAAACTTGCTAATGAACACGAGGCTAAGTCAGATGTCAGTTCAGTAGCCATGAGTGGGACGCGCACTGAGAGCTGTTTGGGAGGAGCAGAAAAGCAGAAGTACACGTTTGAGCGCTCCGTCCCGAGACCAAGAGGAACAGCTGGTGTTCAAATTGGCAGAGATGCAACAACAGGGGCCCCCAGGAGCTGCCTGGAGAAGCAAAACACAAACACAAGCTGTCCTCAGGGCTGTGCTCTCGAACACGGGTGTGAGACAAAGACGGCCCCTCGACAAACTGCCGACCTTCCTTTCCTGCAATTCTCAGATTCACTCTGCACCCTGGATCCTGAGATAAAGCACCAGAGCCAGTCATTTTCACTAGGAACCAGCAAAGACAAGCCATGTTTGTCTAATTCCATTTCCACGCTGGCCTGGTGATAAATGAATAGAACCATCATAAAAAGGGTGCTTCTGCAGCACAATTACCATCCTCTCACTTACAGTAACATCCCCTGTTTCCATAAATAGGGCTTGTCTATAAATTCATGAATGTGTCACAGCCCTGTTATACAATAAACCGTGCAATTTTTATGTGCAATTAACAAAACTCAAAGAACAGCAAAAAAGGTATTCTGGAATAATTTAACAAATGTGAACTCAAAATAACAGAAAAGGCTAATGGAAATTTCATCTATTTCTATGAAAAAGGCTTTTCATAAAATAAATTGATTAAAGAGAATAAAACACATTATCACAAATATAAACCATATGATAACGAAAAAAGGATAGTGAATACCTCACCAATATGTCTACCCTTAATTATTAAAAGCAAGCTGAGAACTAAAGGGAACCAATAAATAAATGAAATTAAGAGCCACATTTCACTGTTGTGGTCCAATATCTCAAAGTACTATGGTAATATAGTAGCACACTAGAGTAAATAAAGTTATCAGCCATGGTCCCCCAACCCTTTTCCTGAGAGTGATAGTTTATATGCTTAACATCACACTTTAAAGAGACAATGAAAACTGTCAAAAATCATTTTCAGTGTTTTGCAAAAACATTTATAAACTAAAGTTCCAAAGAGTCTGCAAAATCCAGCAATTCGCTGTCATCCTGGAGCTCCACTGGCTCAATGGTGGCTTGCAGGGCCTTGGCGGAATTTTTGTGGGCCTCCATGAACTTTTGTAGGTACTTGGAAGTGTAGAGCCAGTGGTGTTTCAGCACATCCTCCAGCTCAAAGGTCTTGGATTGCCGGGCATTCATCTTGCGGAAGCGGCGAAACAACTTATTGCCAGATTCATTGCCTTCGCTGGCCCAAGCACCAATGGAGCCATCCCTCTCGATAATCTCCGGAACATGGGCAAGGGTCTTGTGGAGGTAGTTGGTGATTTTGCCATCATAGCGGTGCTTGAAAGTAGTGGAGAGAAGATCCGCAAAGCGCTGGGAGTTGAAGCTGTAGCGGCACAACTGGTCAGGACAGTCTTCAGCTGGGACAGTGGAGCGCCAGACGGGCTTCATCTGTAGGTAGAGCTCCATGAGCTCCCTAAGGGCTTCCCTTCGCTTTTCTGAGGGTACCAGCTCACACACAGCCTCCACTGCCTCTCGGGTCATCAGACGACGGGCGTAGTTGCCATTCATTCGCATCACCGGCTTAAGCTTGAGCTTCTTCCTCAACTGCTTGTCCAGGGCGGAGCGCCATCGTCGTCTCTCCTCTCGGCTGGGGTTACTCTTCAGATGAACCTCACCAATCTCATCCTGGAAGATTTTGTAGAACTCAGTGGCATTGCCAATGTCACAATGCAGGGCATCCAGGGTTGGCTGGGTCTCCATGAAGGGCTTAGCTGAAACACCCTTGACGCGGTCACGAAGGTTCTCCATTGACTCTGAGAAGGGGTTGGTTCTCCAGATCTCATACCGTTCAAGGTTCTCTTCGTGATTTCTGGTGATGGAGTGTAACACCATGTTCTTTGAAGCCTCCTCCCTGGTGGAGTCGCACAGGGTGCAGATGTAGGTAGATCCAGAGGCCTCAAGGCCCTCCAACTCTCTAACCATCTTCTCATCATATCCAGTTCCTCTGAAGTGGAAGCGGAAGAATCGAGGTAGTCCCCCAATGGAGAGGATCAAGCGGCTCTCACGCATGGCGTTTCGTTCAGCTACAACAGGCCCCAGCACAGCTGTTAGAGTCTCATGGTCTGACTCATCCACAAACATCAAGCAGAGCGGTTTGCAGGAAAGCTCCGAGTTTGGCTTTGATTCTCTGAAGATGGTAACCGTTTCCTGACTCCCTTCAGGCTGCACGGATATTGACATCACCGTAAAAGAGAACCGCACCGCTTTTTCAGGTACTGCAGGCCCATTCCCATGCTTCTCACTGACATCCCCCATGCCATCGCATGACTCCTTGATCAACACAGTGAATCCCGCAGTGCAAGCTGAGTCTTCCAGATCATGGTCCTTTAGCCCTTCTATGATGTCCTCCTCCAAGTCCTTCAAAGCTGCTGCCAGGGCCACATCGTAGCGGAAGCGCCGTGCAATGGTCTCCACTGGTGCATCATCCACTGAAGATGTCCAGCCCGAGAGGCCATCAATGATGCCCACGTCAGTAGTGCTAGACACGTTCTTCAGGGCTGGCTGCCACTCGAATGGATGGAAACCTGGGAGCAGTTCTTTCTCAGCGCTGCGCAGAGTGTGGAGAGGCTGGAAAATCTGGCGCCCACTGGTGGCTTTCACAGTGCGGTACATTTTGTGATATTGGCTGCAGCTCAGGAAGGTGTTCACCCGTATTGCCAAACATACGGCAGGATGCAGCCCAAAACCCCGACCTGGAGGTTTGAGGCAAAAGAGAGATTTGCTTTCAAAAACAAGCAACAAAAACAGATATAGCACCAACCTGAACACTGCTGGTGACAACAGATTATCAAAAAAACAGCAAAAATCACAACAAATATTTCATAACGAAGCAGCGCATTTGTCATGATCATTATTGCCATGACAGGAGGCTGAAGTGACAAAATTGGTAGCTCAGATTTGTCGGCTGCTGATGAAAACAGATGCCAGCTGGCCCTTGTTTCCCAAGGGACATGCCTATACGGCTGGAGTTGTTTCATGTCATACAACACAGGCTTCACTTGACGGCATAGCAGTCCTGATGCTGTCTCCATCTGAACAGGCTCTTGACAAGAGTGTTCATTTGGACTCGAGTGAAGAGGACAGCAAGGCAGCCATCTATGCTTTGGAACTGTGTTCTGACACAAATTGAAAACTGCAAAGTGATCAGCGTGCATCAATAATGTGTTGTTGCTGATGTTTCATCTCTTACCCAAGGCCCTTACACTTATTACCCATTTGTGCAACCAGAAATGTTTTACTATGGTCAACCAAATCTTCAAGTGCAGCCAAATGTGTGTGCTTCAAAACCTGAAGATAACATTGTGCACTGAATGAGTTTGCAATGAATGCTGCCTACAGAAGACCCAACAAAACCACAGGGCTTCGGCTCAGGAGAACATGCAAGAACATACCTTGCATCGTGGCTTCCAGTTCATCTGCCTGCCGGTGCTCGTTCCCCGCACGCAGCGCCAACAGGAAGAGTGTGAGGCACACAGACTTGATGTCCCCACCCTCCTCCTTCTCGGCAAAAGCCTTCACCTGGTTCTTCAACTCCTTCAAGCGGTGCTTCTGGGCCCGTCGAGTCAGTGACAACAGGTGCTGCCGGGGGCGGCCACCTTTGTTGATAGGCAGGTAGCTGTCAAAGGTTTTTCCTCGCTCCCTGTCACTCTCCTCATTCTCATCTGTGTCTTCATGGCTGCGGCAATGAGCTCCAAAGGAGTCGAGCCGCACGGCTTCCCCACAGCCTTCCTTGGGGCACCGCAGCAAAAGGGACTGCAGAACCCTCAGGAAGGCCTTGGCTGGGGTCACAAGGTCACCCGGAGCACAGGGGAAGGTGCAGAATGGACAGCGCTGGCCCAGGGCACGGATGTACTTGAGGATACAACTACGACAGAAGAGGTGCTTGCATGGTGACTGTACAGGGTCAGCCAACAGATGGTCACACACCTGGCAGGTCACGGCATGGAGGAAGTCTGTCGGGAAGTCCTCCAGGAGCAACTTGGAGCTGAGATGGATGTTCTTGCAGCCAGTGATGTTCCTCACCCACAGCGCCCTCTGGAGGCTGGGTTTAACCCAGGGTTTGCTGCTGGTACCATGGTCCCCACTCCGCCACTGCCAGCCATTGCTGCTGCCAAAGCTGTGATCAAAGAGATCGGACTTCATCTTCTTGGCCCGGACATGATGGGAGCCAGCACGGGTCAGTTTGCGGCGCTTGAGGCCCTTGCGCTGTAGCGAAGGTTTTCTGGGGTAGCAGAGGCGACAGAGGGTGGTGTGTTGCTGCCACTGGGCTATCTGGGGCCCGGAGAAGCAACAGAAACCCCCACCACGCATGGCCGCCTTCCAGCAGCGGTGGCAAAAGAATGGTGGGTGAACCGTCTCCATGTCCCCTGCGACGTCGACCTTGAACACCTTCAGGATAACTTCAGGCCACGTATTGGCCTTGCAGCCCATCTTGCGGAGATCCCTCTTGCTGCTCTCGTCCAGCAGTCCTTGGACATTGTGTTCCGGCCCACCTTTTACTTTGGCCAGCACTGCACCACACAGGCGGCACATGCACCTGCCAGCAAAACACATAGTCAAGACTTTCAGTCCAGCCGTGTAATTTATAAACTGATATAACTTGCTGATAAGAAATTTTTTGGCTGGTTAAAAGTGTTAGGAAAGAATCAGACAGCACAGTGATGATGACATCACTTTAAAATTTATAGAAACATGCACACACCTCAAGTGGCTCATGTGGGTGTCCATCTCCTGGAGCTTGCGGTCCACACGGACACCTGCACTCTCCACGTTCTCCTTGCTCTTGCCCCCGAGGCACAGCCTCATCACGCTGGCAGTGGGGCTGCCAGCTGGGACCTCGGGATCAGGCTGCTGTGCTGGTGTGGACAATCCACCTGGAGCAGGCTGGGCATTGCATGGCATGGGGGCTTTTTCCATGGACTTGACACGGAAGAGTTTGAATTTCCAGTCAGAGAACTTGGAGTAAGGGTGTTGCAGCTCTGGCGGGACTGAGCGCCAGGCCGTGTCACTTTGCAGGGACCCTTCCTCCTGCATGATGCCAGTGTGGGCACAGATCCTGCATCGTGAGCAATACAGGCAGGTCAGAGGTATACATGACAAATCCGGGGGTACACAAGCAGCCTGTATATGACTTAATTTGTACACAGGATAACACTAGCAGGTTGTAAGATCAGTTCTTGGCCCACAGTAGGGATATAATGCAGATTTATTCCTGAGCTCAGAGGAACAGTGCTGCAAAATTCCCTGAAATCCCAGCACAAAGGAGACTGGTGAACCGCAACTCAGAGAGGACTGGCACTCAGCTAGCACCATTCAGACCTGCTGTAAAATACATGAGTTCCGCATTGTGGAATCGATGCACATTCTTAAGGTCGCCTCTGTCCTCCTTGACCGACTGTGTTGAAAGACCAGTTTCCCCTCTTCAAAGGCACAGCCACTTTGCAAAGCAGACAGCTAAACCTCTCTCCTCTCTGGCAGCTCTGTGCAGCATTTTCAATTTCTTATTTTACTAAAGACTGACCCAGGGACCGGAGGAATAAAGTGCTGGACTGTGGGCTGAGTGGACAGGAATTAGCCCTGAGATGCTAAAAGCAGCCGTGCGTCGAATGCAGATGCTACGAACACACGCAGACGCAAACAAAATGCTCAAAGTGTCCGTTTGATCTCAAAGCTGACCATCCTGCCACAACCCATTTGAGACATCAACGACAAACCAAATCTGTCTCCCAAAAACCAGCAGAGAAAGGAGTTTCAAATTTTAGGAGCTGATAAGCTACAGTTAACATTCATACGTTATGTCTGATGTACATTTATTAACTCAGCTGCCATGTTTTGCTAAAATGACTTTTACAATTACTTTTTAAAAATTTTTACAGTATCAATTCAAGATAAGTACTTTGATCAAAGATCCTACAGCAGAAAGTAGAATTCAAACCCAGGCAGCAGCTCTGACCACTATGCCACCTGCTGCCTTTTATGCTTTCAGTGACATATAAAGACCAAAAACCCTCAACTGTACAGTTGTACATCATCGTCGGTTGTCCCAGCTCAGTCAACCAGTTGGTTTCTAAACCAGCCAAATAATCATTCATCTGACTTACCATAATGTTTCCACATTAGGCACATAATGACTTTGAACGGGAGTCTCTCTGTAACCCTGTGAGTGTCTGCAGGACTGCGCTTCACCCCTGAAAACTGTGCTCTCTCTGCTGTGTCAACAACAAAAACAGCTGAGTGGATTCATCCAGCGTGTCGCCCAGCCTCTTACCCTGTTTGTGTCTCTCAGCTGGCGTCTGGCTCCCTGGGGCCCCTGGTCAGTGGGGACACCGTCCTTCTGACTGTTTTCCAGCCTGTCCTCTGTCAACTTAGTACCTTTGCAGGATTGTGTCTCTCTGGGGGGACCATGTTGCTGCTCACATTTATATCCTCTTCATGGGGGTCCCCAGCAGCCAGGCTCTGACACCTGAGTCACCGGCTGGAGATGAGGAGAGCAGATAAGACCCCCCCCCCAGCGAAGTGGGGCCTCATTCTGTGCCACATTCCCATGCAGAATAACCTCAGACAGGTGGCTGGAAGCCAGAGGAGAGAAACAGCAACGACAGCCCCGTCAACAAAGAGAAGCACAGCGGTTCAATCTGACAGCCACCACCAAGCGCCTCCTTTGCGAACCTTTTAAAGAACCCAGATAAGGTTACTGCAGCAAGAAGCACAGTCGGACTGAAGGGAAGAAGCCGTTCTGCAGCTTTGATGGCCTTCATCGGGAATGCAGCGTGAGGAGATACGTCGCTTTATCATTGGTGCACTTGTGTTCCCCCCGTCATCCACAATACAAACAACAATTAGAGAAACTCTTTATTATTCTGTGTTATTTGCCATTTGTTCAAGGTGCCTGCATTCAGATGCTGCCACAGAACTTATGTGATACCCATGGAAGCAGATCAGTCCCAGCATTCTGCATTTTACCAGTACCACACACACACACACACACACACACACACACACACACACAGTGCCCACAGACCCTCATTACACTAATTTTCATAACAAAGTAGGCTGCTAACTAATAGCAGTTACAGTCTTAAAGTCAGCACAGGGTTGGGTATCAATTAAAGGCATTCATATGATGTAGAGAGCTCGTCTTTGTCAGCCTAAGAGGTGTTTTCAAAATACCAGCGTTGTAATTAAAGGCTCCCATCTCCTACGTGGTCTCCTGCATGGTCTCCCATGCTGGCCATCATCTTCCTGTAAACCAGACAGCTGCTTCCACAGAATTCTGCCAGAGGGGATGAATAAGACACTCCCAAAACTCAAGGGGTGCAATGTGTTTTTCAGATGTCAAAGACGGTATTGAACATGGAGGCAGGGGTGGGGGAGTACATAGCATGAGAAACAGCACTTTTTTTGGCCCATAATCCCATAAATATTATTGCAGTATGAAGTTTTTGTATGCTCATGCTCACAGGCAACAACAGGCATTGCTGATCTAGCAGGCTGTTAGACACCCGGGGGGGTGCTCTCTTCTGGGGTGGGAGGAGAGGGGGTTTGGGGCCAGACTGGGCAATACAGATGTCCGTTCACCTCGAAAACATTCTCTGACCCCTGAGACCCACTTCTCTCAGCTTCTGCCAGTAGATATTGTTTGTTATTGATGAACTCAGCGGCAGTTTGGTTTATGGTGAAAGGGATGCTGGGAGAACCATCTGGCCTGTGGGGTTCTTTGTGTGTGCACTGGGGGCTTCAGGGTGGGGGGGGGCAAAACACACCTGTTCCACAGCCTGGTTGGGGTTCTCTCTCCACAGCATTCTCTGCAGCAGAGGGGGGGGGGGGGGGGCTGTACTGAAAACCCTAGAGCCAAAGAAAAATGTATAAAATGGGGTAAAATTGCAGAATGAGTACATTTGACCATGATCTATGCACAGTTTTATATTCATATTCATCATCTCCTTCATCCATAAATTATGAATAACTGCGGGGTCACAGTGTCAAAGAGTCTGTCCCGTGGGCATACATTGTGAAGCAGGATACCTCCTGATCAGGACTGCAGTCCATCATAGAACACATTCATACACATATTTAAAAAATACAATTACCAAGTGCCTTGACTGGTGCAAATTCATTCCTGAAAACTGGTGAAGTTTTAAAAAATCAAATAATGCATCTATCAATCCATTATTAATTACAATTTGTTCCCACCCCATCCCAAGTTCACCCCAAAATCACCCTAAATGATGTCTTATATAAAGAAGAAGTTGTGTAAAGCCATTAAAGTAGAAAGAATAGCTATTGATAACATAATATACAGAACTAATTTAAAATAATGATTTGATAATGTAAACATGTGTGTGGAAGGACTCAGGGAAGGAGGCCGTGTTCCATGGCAGAGGAGTTGGAGCAGAATGTGATGGAGGAAGAGACATTTTTAGTTCTTGCTTTTATTTGGTATTGTATAATAAATGCTTCACACTGTGGTTATGGACAAACCTAATGCAAAAAAATGTCTTTCACCATGTTTTATAAACTTCAACACTTGCAACTTTTTTAACAAAATATGAGTCACCCATGCCTGCCTTGTCACCTTCTCCACCTTAAATAATTTTTTTTCTTCTTTAGGAGCCATTTTGCAAAAATTCTGCAGTATAATATAAAAATAATTAATTAGACAATGAAAAAACAAATGTGCAGAACAACGGTTTGGTAACAGGAACAGGTGAGCATGGAAGACAGACTGGAAGTCGGAGCACGTTGATGGTAAGTTGTTTAAATAACAGCCGACCAGATAAATGAATGATCAGGTGTGAGAAGACCAAATATCCGTGATGTATTCACAGAAGACAGATGTCCAAAGAAGGATCTAACAGTGTCCTATGGTCTTCAGAAGCAGCTTGGACTCCACACCCACCTTACAACCTGGGGCTGGAGCGATTTAGGATGGGCTCCTTGAGGAGTCGAGTCCCTTTCAACAAATTTCCTCAGTAAACGTCTGTAAAGCATGAAACTGTGAGCTGTGTGGGCTGCCCCCAAGGCATCCGCTGTACAAGAGAGTCATAATAAAGGAGGACCACTGCTTTGGGATCACTGCCAGGCCATGTCGTGCAGCCCAGACCACACACAGCTGGAGGAAACACTACCTCTGGGGAGGCTGCTCTTCTGACCCAAATGTACCCTGAGACAAATCAGCAAGATGGCAAATGCCCTGTTGTGTTCAGCCATTGTGAGCCCCACCTCAGACAGGGGCACCACTGGCTGTTTCACGTGCACTGCTGGACGAAATTCCACCAGAACGAAACTGTTAAGTCTGCAGCTTTTTGTTGGTCCCCATCTAGACGGGGTTTAACTCATCTCTTGAGTGAGACCAACTTGCGGCACCGAGACACATTTATCCATCACCTCTGGCTGGGGGTCAGTGCACAACTGAGCATTTATTTGCCAGACACTGTCATACAACTCAGAATAAATTGAATAAACTTGAAAGAAGGGAGGGGTTCAGCAGCTTAAAAGCATATCACGCTAAACACATGGGATGGTCCCATGTTTAAAAACACTCTTGTATGTAAATATTTAAAATGGCAGACGAGCCAAATGGAAGGACAGATGTAATGGGCATCTAGATCATAAGCCAACAACTCACACAGGAAAACTTTACCTCCTCCCATCAGCCTCATCATATCCAAATGGTTTTTCGAGGTCAGGCTGATGGTGCCCTTTCTCCCAATCTGGGAGCGCTAGAGGATCATCACAGTTCAGATATGACCATGTTCTGCATGGGCTGTATGCCAGTGCCACCAAAAGTCATCCTGAACTATGGAGGCTGCTGCATATCAGGAGAGGAGAAAACTGCATCAGGTCGTCCATCCACTTACTTCTGGGCAGCCCTTGGTCATGCATGGCCAGCAACTGCCATCCTGCCATCAGTCGGAGGCTCCATCTCGTTTCCCACATTAACTCTTGATTTACACATTTTTCATGCTGCTTTATCCATCCATCCATTATGCTGGCTGACAGCAATCCTGGAAGCACAAGAAGGCTTTGAGCACAAAACAAAAGGTTCAGGCAATAGAGGAAGGCGTCCTTGATCACAGCAGTAATGTTCTTAATTCTGTATTAACTGCATCTGCTTTTGCACCGTGAAGCTTCTGGCCAGCAGCAACATTGACTGGATCACAGATGTTTCCTTCTGGATGTTTCATCACCTCTGCTCATTTGTAGTGATTTTACCTGTTGACGCTGCCCGCCTTCTTGGGTGTGTCTTCATGTTCCAGCCCAACATTGTGTGCTGCCATTAAACACCAGTGTTTAAAAGTTCTTGTCAGACATGCAAACCAAACCCAACCATACCAGAAAAAAAACAAGGCCACTTTTGGCTGACCGCAGTTCAACATAAAATAAAAAGCAGCCACATCTCTCACATTAACTCTGGGCTCAGGAAACAATAACAGTTGTGATTTTATGAAGGACGGAGCACTGTGTTGTTCAGTTTACCATGCAGACAAACTCCACGTGGTCTTGGGTTCTCAAGGAGACAAGTCAGTCGTCCCACAAGCGGTTCTACCCACTGTTTCCAATTCTTTCATTACCGAAAATGCCGGGATGGGCCCTTCCAGGCACATGAGCACAAGAGCCCAGACACAGGATGGTTCTGCGGTGACACATCTCCATTTCAGCCGCTGCCAGCTGAGGGACTGAGCTGCAGTCCAAGGAGGAGCTCCACGTTCCCATGCCCTTCCAAACACACAGCGGTCCAAGTGGTCATTTTAAACAGTTTGCTTCCTTTTTTAATAAGGGACATGAGCACAATGAGACAGCAGGCATTACAATTAAACTGAAGAGAAACGGAGAGGAGACACACACACAAACACACACAGGCCCAGTGCCCACACACTCACAAGCTAGGAGGCAGATGACGCCGCAGGAGGACGTCCACATGTTGCCGCAGCACTGAGGAGCTGTCACGAGAGCTGCTCTGTGTTCAATCCCAGCTGGGGTCTTGTGTGTGACAGTGCAGGGGGATGAGCAAACACACCAGTGCCAAACAGAGAGGATGCAGACTAAGTGCTTTGTCCCTCCTAGTGCAACAGTTCTAGTTCACAGCGCTCCTCGCCAGATGGCCATGTGGAGTCAGGACCGCGGCGAGTCACTGCTAACAGATCAACCGCGGCACAACGCCCAGTAATAATACACATCACATAACAGTGATGGAAACAGCTCCACTTTCCCCTTCTCTGCTCACCCCTCCTTCCCCAGCTCCCGTGGGAATAAATCACCCTGATGGAAATGGATTTTTATTCACCCCCTCCGACGGATCTGCTACAGGAAACACCCACAGGGTTCGGTCTGTCTTTCTCTTTAATAATGCCAGTGGACTGTATTTGATTTGCTTCAGCTTCAGGAATGGAGAGGACGTGAGCACAATGGAGTGAGAAACTTGGATCCAGACATTTGGATCTGTAAAGATCTCTGTCTCATGAGCTGTTCCCACTTTTCCCCAGCAAAGGATTTGTTTTGGGAAGCTGAGCTCCTCTCAGGAAAAAAAAAAAAAAAAAAAAAACTTTCCACACTTTTACTTCTTATCTCTCTCATTTCCATCGGGGTTGCACTGTGTGTAACGTGGATGCCGCACTCTCCAGACATCTCACATTTGCCCCATGGCTCTACAAACGTGGCCCTCAGCAAACAGGAGCTCCCTGCACTCCCACATTTGCCAGCCTCAACACACTTTTCTCCTTTTCCAGCTCCGTAGTAAATTATTCAGCTAAAACTCAGAGCACAGAGTGCAAAGGAAAGTGCTACCATGAAGGGAGTCTGTCCAGAGTTTCTCTGCTGAGAAAGCACATCGGGCAGCTTCTCACCTATAGCCTGTGGCTGCACCACACCACCCCCTGCAGGAGGGACACGCAATGGCAGGTGCACCTGCAGCGTGAGTCTGAACACAAAAGGTTATGCATGCACAAAGCAGACTGAAGAAGAGAAGGATGGCAGCAATAGATAAGTTCGGTTTGTCATTTAAACCCCTTGGCTACAGCAGGAGATAAAGGGATGGACCGCTGTCTTGGAGGGAGATGGGAGACACAAGGTGTCTCACACGCATACATAGTCAAGGGCTGCAATGATGGTAATTTGACCTTAGAGTCAGAGTCCTCAAAGTGCCCGTGTGTGTGCGTGTGCGGGCGCACATTTTGCACAAAAATGCAAATTCAGGAAAGAGCATCAATTACAAAGTGCAAAGTCGTGTTTAAGATTCTGCTGGACTGGAGGGCCAGGACACTAGTGGAGAGCAAGCAAGTGAAGGACGATGGGATGTTGCATTTACTCATGACCCCACTCCTTTCTCCTGGAAGAAAGAGGCGCTGATCACCACCCTGTTCCTTTGGGCGGTCGGCGCCGGATTTCAGCGCTGGAGTCAAACCTGGCTAGAATGGATCAAAGCAGAGAAGCAAAGTTATAAAAAGCCACGACTTCACTGATAGAGCTCAAAAAACATTCAACCTTGAGAGAGGGGGAGAGATCCAGCTCACCTCAGTTCATCCCTTAGAAACCAGTGAGCATTTCATCCCCTGGGGGCTCTCTGTATGTGACAGCTGTGACAGGCCTGGTGACCCATCTCTGTCACAACACACTCTGCCTGGACAAGTGAGCGGAGACAGTGATGCTCACCGGTGACTCTATTAATCACAGACAAAATTCGGAAATACGTCGAGTTTTGCTTTTACTCTCTTTGCCTCTGCAGAGCCAAAGACAAGAAGGCATTGGTGTTCGTCATGTTTTCTACATTTTATCAGATTACATTAGTTAAGAAAAAAATGAAAAAAATGCAAATATTCCTGCCGTTTGTACAGTTAAATTTCTCTTACGTTGGTATCCATCAGATGGGAGCAAACAATCATGTAACACACCTGTGACCTGTGATACATTTCAACTAATTATGCTGCAACAGCCCCATCATGTGGCCAATCTGTTTACTGCAGGGCCTCGTCCTCTCACAACTCAGTCCTGGAAATGCCCTTGTTCAGGAAGGGAGAGTCTCTCTATTCTTCCCTGCGGTGGGGTTCTGTTTAATGGTATGAGGGTCTCTAACCATCAGCTGGTAGTGAGAACAGTGTGGACCAGCAAGCGGTAGGTAAGTTGTTGTTGACAGGGCTCTATGCTGCAGCCGTCCTGGAGCTGGGCTGGGGGATGGTGTTAGGGTCCAAGGAGAAACAGGTATATGATGCACACTCCTGGTCTTAGAGGTTTTTGTTGTCATTCTAGTTAAGAAGTGAAACAATGGAATCGCAGTAAATATTTTCTGCCGACAGCAGCTGGAAGTCTCTCTGCACTGGCACTGCTGGGTTATAAACAGCGAGAAGACAGATGTACTGATGGTGTTGGCTCCTGTAAAGCCTGAACACAAAGTGAGGCGGTACACATAGCACAGCACGCTGCTTCCCCCAACAGGCTGCTGGCGGTGTTGCCTCGGCCCCATCACACACGCCACCGGTGTGACCTTCAAGGGGTGCTGTGTGGTCATGCAGTCACTCATCCAACTCCAGTCGCTGGCAACACGGAAAAAAATCCCTCCAAGGACCTGTTACTTACAGTCACTTGAGCAGCGCTGCCCTTTCACTAGTGCGATTAGCACCCAATTAGCACAGCCAGATAAAATTAATTCTTTTTACTCTTGTAGGATCAAAAGATACATAAAGCGCACCGCTATTTTCCCCTGCGGGTTTCTGTCTGTAGCAGCGCCAAAATGTGGCTGGCTGGGAAAGTGGAGGTTGAGGTAAGGAGCCCTGACTGGTCGCTGAACAGCTCTTGGCAGCAGCAGAGCGGCTCTCGTGCACTGAGGTGGGGGAAATAGCACCATCATGGCAACGAGGGGTTGGTTTCTAATAGTCTGGACCCATCTGATTGGTTGGGGCTACCAGGTGGTACGAATCCGCTGCTGACACACCAGCTGAGGAGGGGATTTTAGACCCATGTCTTGGTGATGTGTCCCCTCAAACCCCTGCCAGTCCTGGCCTGGTCCTGATACAGTAAAACAGTGTAAAAGCAGCAGGAATCATTCTTCCAGCCACATTCTATCAAAGTTTGACTCTCTGGCCGACTTCCACAGAGCTGTACGCCCTCCACAGGACTCAAGCTTTGTTCAAAAAGGGCTCAAACCTTACTCCTGCAGGGTGTGTGAGATGTGGGAGGTGGGGGCTCTGGCCCAGACTCAAAAGGCTGGAGCTCATTCACTGAAGCTGCGGATTTCACAGGGTCTGCAAGGGTCTGCTGTAGGTGATGCCCACCCGAGGAAGGGGAAGGTTCAGGTCTTCAGCTCCTGTGATCTACCCATCTGGTTAAAAACTGTTTTTTATACTCCCACCACACCTGGATGTCACATCTGTATGAAGTGAAGATCTAGTCCAGGAGAGACTTCAAAAACACAACAGGTGAAGCAGTAACCAGAAGAGGGCAGCGTGGTTCAAATATTACGCTCCAAGATTTGAGACAGGTTGTTGAGTCAAACTCTTTGCTTGGAGGGTTTCCTGGTTTTCCCTTCACTTGAGCTCTTAAATCCTCAACCTCAGATGGGATTTCAACCACATTTAAGCCAGTTTGTTACACTTGGAAAATATTGTATTTCAATTGTGTAAAAACTGGTAACCATTATTTAGCTATCTCTCCAAGGCAGCTTTCATTGTTAGATAGTCAACAAGTACCTCGATTCTGGGTACTATAGCAGGACTGGGATTTGAACCTGGGACAGCACTAACTGCTGCTGCTACCTGTTGAAGGTGTATTTGCTCCAATAAAACACAAAAAATAAATAATAAGGAAACATGAGAATAAAGTTGTATCCTAAAGGGTCATCAGATCTTGTCTAATTTTTCAGGGCTAAAAATTAAGAAACACTGTTTAACTTAACATTACTATTCAATTTGGAGGCAAAAATACATAATTTCAGATTAACTGTAAATGGTTTAATAAATGATCTTTTAATTGCTGCTCATATTGACTGATTTGACTTTTATGTTTACAGTGGAGCATAAGCATTCAGGAAATGGTTGTTTTGGTGACCTCATTTCACCATTTCATCTCCGCTACCCACAACGTGAGGTGGCGTTGCCCTCTTTCATGTCACCTGATTCACGCTGGTACCTCAGTGCTTCATATCAGAAATGTTGAAAAGTTTTAAAAACTAAATGAGCTGCTAGGTAGAATCTTTATAAACAACAGGCATTTCTCAAAACTATAAAAACATTTGTGAAAATGACATTTCACTCATTTTAGACAAACTTATTTTTGAACTCTGCAAATGTGTACAGCAGTGTACGTCTCCATGAAAACAAAAGTAATTCCTTGCTCGTGGGATTTCAGACATCAAATACCCCTGAGAATTTCATAAGTGACCGTTTCATTTCCTTTTTTTTTTAAGAAAAGAACGCAAACAGAAAGCACTTTGTCCAAACACTGTATCTGTAGCACCACTTTGATGTACAATGAAAACGCAGTCTTTGCAGGTTTTTCCCGATTTCCAGTCTGTCCATCTTTGAGAACACTACAAATTTCCTGACCCAATACAAAATGTGAACGTAAAATACAGTGATCAACAAGTTATTAATGACTACATTTCAAGTTGTTCAGTGTTTGAAAAAAAATATGTACAAAGATCCATGTAATGTTATCAAGTAAGAACTAAAATCTGCTTTCTCCTATTTAAAAGAATTAGCAAGTGTTCTCAACCAAAATGTGCAAGGTAGCAGTAAAAAGCATCCATGTGTGCAGCCGAGTTGTTTACTAAAGCTGCTATTGTTAAGCACCATCCTCAACGGTTCAACAGCAGGGTGCCATGCAGCTCACTGGTTAATAGTCCAGTATCTGTCCCACAACACTGTCTGTTGAACAGGGACCGGTCCTGGTTTCTCATTTCTCAAAAGTCTTTGCAGTCAGAAAAACTTGAACACCAGAGGTAAGATGTCTGCATGTTTAACTTGAGCTTAGGTAAGCTGAGACTCCAAGACATTTCCAGAAGTTCATGGGAAGGACTGGTACTTCTGGTATCCACTGGTGAAGCTATCTCCGTGGTCGCTGTGGAGGTCACTAACGGAGTGCAGCCCATAGCCTGGTGGAGGGGCAAACCACAGCGTCTCGTAGGCCTTCTTCAGCTCCGGCAAAGGGTCAGGAACCACACACTGCTCCACCAGAAACACAATGGGCAGCACAGCCAGGAGCAAAACCAGCCCAACTGCACCAAGCCAGTAGGAGGAGCCCAGCTGCCCAGGTCCGGCATTGATCTCTGTCCAGTGTTGGCGGGTATAAAGGGACCAGCAGAGCAGAAAGAAAAACCCTGGTGGGTGGGAATGAGAAAGGATGAGTCAAGCTTCCTGCCCACACTTGGACACTGATTTAAAGAAAAAATAGCCCACATAGGAAACACCACAGACTACTTGCCCCACAGACATATCTTCAGGTCATATAATGACTTGGAAACTGGTGTAAACCAAAAGGTACAAGTAAGAGTTTGCACAGACTGCAGTTGACACCCTAACCTCATGCTCACCTGTGGGCACCAGCGTGATGAGCAGGAGGGTGGTGGGATACAGCGCCTGGCCCACCATGAGCAGGGAGCGTGTGTTGGAGTAGGAGCGCACCGTCTGTGACGTCCAGCAAAGGCCAAAGACCAGGCACAGCACCCCAGAGCTCACGCCCATGAGGAAGGAGAGCACAGCAAACACACACTCTGCCTCTGTGGCACACAAAACAAACAGTCCTTTAGAAAAAGTGATGATGAAGACAGATCCTCCTTAGAGTTTTAGAGGTTCACACATTCCTTGCATGCACTGGCTGGCCTTATGTGCCTAATCCTGTCCCAGCTTCTGCAGCAGTTACAATGGTTCAACACTGTAGCACAAAGACACAACCTTCCTGTCCTCAGAATTTGAGCGGTGGTCTAGGAAGGCTCAGGTGGCAAGCAAAAGGCACAGAAATGTTAGAGGGGATGGAACACACACCAGACAGGTCCCGTTTAATACATCATATCAGTTCTGAAACAAATAGTGCAGCCTTGAGCAACAGCAATGCAAAGCCTACAAAATACTGGTGCATCTAATTCCTGAGAGCCCCCATGGAGCACAGAACATCAGCAGGGCAAGTCTACACTTGCACATTGCTTAGTCTCCGTGAGCTGAATTCCTGCAAAGAAAAAGGCATGTACAGCAGCCGTCAGCAGTCTGAATACACTTGAGAAACCTGGGGAATACCTTTGTAGAACAAAGTGGACTGAGGAGTGAAAGCAAAGCAAAACAAAAGTGTCCTACATCTGTGGGAACTGCTGCAGAAGAGCTTGGAAGACACACAGGCTCATTTGCTCAGCAAATGCCTTGTGTTTCTATATAGTTTCCTCCCAGTAGACTCAGATGTTTCACTGATACTGTACATCACCTGGACTTATTCTCCATCAGGGGCCCTGTCAAAAGAGCGACAAATTGAGAAGCCCGGCTACATATCTCACCTTCGAAGAGAGAACCGATCTGATCTGCATCCAACTTAGTGTCATTGCTCTGGGTCCAAAGTCCCTGGTCCCTCAGCCAATGTGGTGTCCACACTGCGTACGTCACAAAGACACAACCGGCAAAACCAAGAGCCGACTGAGCCAAGCGGAAGCGGCCAGCTGGGGTGTTTGTCTCCAGGGTCATTGTCTTCACAAGGAACGTAAAGCGAAAGGATGAGAAGGATAAATGGATAAGGTGGGGCAGCAACACTTCCCCAGTACACTATCTTTCCCTAACCATAATTTGTGATCCATATGGACAATTACAACAGAAATGTAAGAAAAATGGAGAGAATTGCCAAAGTCAGACTTGATGAGAAAATATCGAGTAAAGAAATATCAATTTATGTTACACGTTTCTCAAACCACACTCCTCTCCAGGATAAGCAGATGAAAACTAAACTTTTCTCCAACGCGACTTACAATGTGATGTTTGTACACAAAGCTACTTAGCGATTTACTCATCCATACAGCAAGGTAACTGTTACTGTATCAGTTCAGAGTAAGTACCTTGATCAATGGAACTACAGCAGGAAGGGGTTTCAAACCCTGGTCCTTTGACTACAATGTGACAGCGCTGAGTACCACCTGCTGTATTTTGATTAACAGTAAAAAAAGTTGTTCTTACCTTCTGTGCTTCCGAGGGGATCCTTGACAAAGCGACACGTTAAACACTCTGCGTGACTCAGTCAGGAGTCGCACTGTATAGTGAGCCCAGACACGACTGTACCGCGCACAGGGAGTGGAAGCAAACTTATCCTCCCACCTCTAAAGGCTCGGAGGATGTGAACATGGGGGGTGGAATCTGACAGGAGAGATATTACCGACCACATGGCTCCACTTGCTCCTAAGCTAGAGGAAAAACCCCAGACGTATGTGAAGTTCCCCCAGAAGACCCCATGACGTGTAGTTCAGTGGGGCCGCATGAAAGTGAAAGCAGTTATTGACTGACAGCCCACTGCCGCCCTCCTACCCGCAGCCAGTTTCTCAGTTTCTTAAAGTGAAAAATCAAAAAAAGATAAATAGTGGTAATATTCATACATGCTATAACATTGTATAGTATATAATACACCATAACATTCATACATACTATATGTGGGGGGTTATTAATATTCATACAGGTAGGATGACACAAACGTTGGCTAAAGCCAGGGAAGGAATCCCCCTTGTGTTTCACAATAGTGGTGTGTGCTTAAAGACACCAATTCCCAGGTGTTTTTATTTACTTTCCAGTCAAAACAGCACCTCTCTCACCCCTGATCAGAGGCAGCAGAACATGTCCCACACAGCCCCCCCCAAAAGAGCACATCGCAGCAGCTCACTACCACCATTCAGGAAGCGTGTGGGCCAGAGGAAGAGCAGCCTGGTAGTGCAGTGAAGTTACCAGGGTACGCGACCCTGCAGGCACCAGTTCACCATATCCCTGAGAGGAATGTACCAGATCGATGCCAAGGCAGGTAGCAAAGAATTTAATGTCAAGTGCAGTTTAAATAATGACTTCCCAAACCTCCACTGCCTTTTTTTTATGGTCCCTCCCACAAAAAGAGCCCCCCCCCCCCAAAAAAAAAACATGGGTCAGAGGTCAGCAAGGGTAACACCACACTCAGCCTCAGGCCCCTTTATTGCTTCCAAAAATAAAAGAACAACACGATTCTTCACAAGGACCACATGAGCATCGAAGTAAGGCATGTATTTCCAAAAGTGGACTGCACTTTGCAGTTGGCTTTCAGACAGCTGCTATAAAGAACATGGCTTCTGCACCGGCACTCCTCAGCAACCTGCTGACTGTCCCCATTCCCACTGGTGCAGCACCAAGTGCCACTGAATCAAACATCTCAAGATCTGCTGAGAAGAACCAAGTTTTTCGGTGGCTAACAGAAAGAACAGAGATGAATGACCCAGCTGATGATGCGACAGGATGAAGGAGGAGACATGTCAAGCAAGCGGTCAGCAGTTACTGCTTCCTGGCACGGCTCAGCAGGTCAGCAAACACGTCAAAGAGCTCAGGGTCCTCGCCCGGCGACAGCTCTGGGGTGTTCTTCTCCAGCCAGTCGGAGGAGCGGATCTGCTGCCTCAGTGTCCCGATTAATGCATCCAGCCTCTCAGTTGTCTGCGTAGTCTGGACGTCTAGCAGTCTGCCCTTCTCAGCATCCAGTGGGTTCTCATCCAGGTCCAAGTGCTCCGCCCCCTTGCTTGGCAGTTTCTTTTCAGCCACATTTTCCTCCGTCTCCTGGTCCCCTCCGACTTCCATCTCAAAGTCCCCCGTCTCTGTCCCCATCTGCTCTTCTGGAGGAGGCCTGATCAAGTGTTCCTGTTCCTGTAGAGCCTTTTTAATCCTTTCAATCCCTGGAGAAGGAGACATAGTCATGGACCTTTTTAAAATCCAAAAGGAGGACTTCAAAAGACAAAGTGGGGAAACAACAGCCCTCTCAGGACATGGCTGGACACTAACAGCTGGGCTTTAAACACCCACTCCTCATCTTGCCATCACAATACATACTGGAACAATGTTTTTAAGTCAATTTGTTTGTAACACCAAAGACATCTACCCCATTAAATCACAATGAATAACCTCAATACTTCAGAAATCCATCAGTTTATTTCACAATTAGCTTCTGTAAAAACATCAGATATAACTATAATATAGGTTCTTTGTAAGACGTTTTACTGCAAAGTTTCTATAGCGTCATTTAAAAGGACAAAAATAAAAATACACTGTCTCCCTAAACCTTATTGCCAACTGCTGACTGATGATACAAGACAAGTCCAAAATTCTAAATATTGTTACAAGCTTCCATGTACACCATGGAAGAGAGTTCAGTTAAGGTGGTCCCACACTCCTATTGTGTTTGGCTGCTTTTTACTGCCATCTATCAGCAAGTCACATTCACTCTGCTTCACAGAGACATTAGAAAACAGTGAAATGGTGCAAATGTGATAATAAATAAGTAACTGAAAATGTTTGTATGTCTGAGAATTTGCAACTCGATCATCTGCAACACAAAGAGCAGGTGGATACACACATCACTCAGCCCTATTTATAATCCAAAAACCAGGGAGAAGGATACAGGGCCCGGGAGACAAGTGTGAAACCAGAGCAACACTGACCGAGTCTCAGGCAGGACTCTCGCTCAGAGAAGACGATGCGAAACCAGCCCGGCGTGCCGCACCAGAAGGCCCGTCCACAGCTTAGCAGAACCTTGTGCCGCAGGAAGCGTCTCCACAAGGACATTTCCGCCTGAAAGGTGTGCTCCAGCAGGTACTGTCACCACGGGGGAGAGGACAGGAAGACGACCTTCGCTCATGTTGCTCTGCAGCAATCGCCACTCACCCACCCATCACGTCCCTAGATTTTCCTTGGCAGTAACGCCCCCATCCTGTCTCAGCGTCTCCCTACCTTCCTGAAGTCAGCCCATATGAAGAAGCCGGAGGAGCAGTGCAGATAGGGAACCCCTAGAGCCTGCAGTTCCCCAGCAACATAGTGGTGTGCTGCTCTCAGCCTGGCCAGGTTCTGTGGCAGGAACTCATGGTCCATCCACTCTGAGCGGAGAGTCACGAATAGTCTATTACCCTCACTTTCCTGACACACAAGAACAGCCATCCGCCCCTCACAGTGGGGCCATTTCCCCTGGCTCTCATACCTCTGTCCCGCAGCAGCAATGCCACCTGGTGCTGGGTTGGGCCCGGGATGCCATGTAGGAAGCCCATCTGGTCCAGGGCGGCCACAAGGTCCTTGTTGTGCGAGTACATGGTACCCACACGCATCCCTGCTGCTGCAAAGTCCTGCCGGGTTAGACAGAGGGCACACAAATGGATGTGAAACACCCAAAGGCATGCACATACAAGCATGCAAACAACAAAACACACGTGCAAACACCCTGTTTACCTTACTGAGGCCCCACAGTACATGGGTTCGCTGGATGTCCGGCAACCTGCCAAAAGAGCACCAGGTAAGTTCAGGGAAGGTCCTCCAGGAAGCTCTTGTGTAAAAAGGCTCCTGAGAGCAGCACTTGCCTGTGGAGACTCAGGACGCTGTGGAACACAGCCGACTGGTCGAATACAGTCAGCATGTACACCTCGTCCACAATAGCGTGCAGCCCATGTCTGACAGAAACACACAGATTGACAGAAAGACAATTCATTTACAGCTCATGCAGTTCAGGGTCACCCTTTCTCCACACCCTGTTACACAACTAATAGCACTGAGACATCTCAGGACATGTGGCATAGAATATTTACACAGTAACTGAAAACAGTTCAGTTCTACACAGAAATTACTGACCAAAAAGTTCAGAGATGAGAGAATTACCAGTTAGACCCTTCACTGGCACTAGTTATTTCTATTTAGTTATTTAGGTGACACTTTTCACCAAGGTGACCAATAGTGTGAGGTTTATACACAAAGTTACTGTTTTACCTTTAATACAGCACAGTAATTTTACCATAGCAATTCATTATAAGCACCTTGTTCAAGGTCACTACAACAGGAGGGGGGGGTATCCAAACCCAGGTCCTTTGGACAAAAAGTGGCAACAGTAGCCAAACACCCCCTGCAGTACCTACAAAAGCTGATCTTCAATCACAAGAATGCAGAGCAGGACTGACCTCTTAGCAAACTCAAGAACATTAGTCATCTCCTGGGGTGAGTATATCTCTCCCAGAGGGTTGTGTGGGTTCACCAAGATGATGGCTCTGACATTTACACCCTGGAGAGCAAAGTAGGTGAAGAGGTTCTGAAGCTAAGCTGCATCATGCTTCCTGAGAACATGCAAGACAGAGATGGCTACCGGGTGGCATTTTTGTGAGAAGGGGAGTCACCTCTTGCGTGGCTTCCTCCAATGCCGTCTCCAGCTTCTCTACAGTGAGCTGAAAAGGACGTCCCCCAGGGCTGCTAGCCTGAACCAGATACAAAAATGACACGTGGAGTGACATGAGTGGGCCAGAAGTCGTCGAATCTCAGAAGTGTCCTGCTCATACCTCCGAGTCGAGTGGCACATGGACCAGCTTGACACCGCTGTAGATCTGGACGTCTTCTGTGATCGCACCATAGAAGGGGGTGGGGATGAGTATCCCATCTGCAGAACACAATGAAGGGATATCACAGGAAAGACTGTCACAGGGTTGCTGTCTGTCACCATCACAGGGTACTACCAGGGCAGCAGGTGGTATAGCGGTTACAGTCATCACCTTGCTCATGTGAGGGTTGCAGGTTTAAATCCAACTCCTAACTTTTAATCAGAGGATCTGTGTTTGTCCTGTTCTTGTACACTTAATCAAGGTGCTTACCTTCAACTGATATGGCAAAAACTACCCAGCTGTGCAAGCCAGAAAATCTTTTTAAGTAGCTAAGTGTACAAACCTCACACTCTGAGCCACCCTGAAGAAAAGTGGCAGATAAACGAATAAAATAATAATAATAATATAACCAGGGGTGTTTAGAGACAGAGAGAGAAAAATATGGCACAACATTCTCACCGCCAGGGTCACAGAGCACAGCAGCGATGCAAGAGAAGAGCGAACCACAGCCATTCATGACGACCACCTGGGCAGTGACACATAGACCTTCTTACAAACACCTCATGGCCATACATTTGCAAATAACAACAAATACAGCAGGCTCCACCAGCATTACTCACATTGTCTGCCTGCAAGGGGCGTGGCGACTTGCAGTAGTGTGTCAGAAATCGGGCCACTTCTTCTCGCAGGCTACAGGGTGGGACAAAAGAGAACTGACTGGACTGGAAACATTCAAAATCCATCTACTCACAAACTTTTTTTTTACCAGTTTTATAGCATTTACTTGTTAAGTCCAGATCTCTGGAACACTACTGGACACATGATGGCCACAGCATGGTCAGTCACTCATGGTCCAGCAGTGGACAGAACCACATCCAGCCAGTTGCACCAAAACAGACCCGTTGTCAGGTACTGGCTTAACATTGACTATGGGCAGCACATGGCATAGTGGTTAAAGCTGCCACTTGGCACTTGAACAATCTGGGTTCAAATCCCACCTCTTGCTGTACTGCCTTTGATCAAAGTAGTTACCATGAACTAATACAGTGACATTATAAATGTGTAAATCAGGGTAAATAGCTTAGGGTACAGACCTCACACTGTAATTCATTTTGTGAAATGCGCCAGACAAATGGAAGAATAAGAATAAACAGTAATATAAATAAAGTTGCATTAAAGAAAGGGGTCAGTAACTGATGGTTAATAATAACAAATAATAATAACCACCCAGTGAGATTTTGGCCCATCAATAAAACAATCCAAAGAATGAATTATTAACCAACTGAAAGAGCCATCCCAGATAGTCTCTTAGCTGTGACTGATGACCAAGTTAGCCATTAAACCTCTGAACTACCCCAGACTTTGGACCCATCCAGGTACAGGTTTCAATGGTAGAGCAGCACAAATGCCGAAACGAGTTACTATCACTCACAAGCGGTGGCCTTTCCAGTCGGGGTACTGCAGCAGCGCAGGTTCAACGTGCAGCATGTCGGCCTGCAGCAGCTGAACCAGAACGAGCAACAGAGAGAGACCGAGAGAGAAAACAAGGAGGCACGTGTAACAAGTATGGTGTAAAAACAAATCTTTTACCAAGAATTACAGTAACAGTCTAAGACACAACAGAATCTCTTCTATTTATTCAGTTCCTAGTTCACAAAGCCACACATTTGGCCAACTTGACTGAGAGAAAGAACCAGCAAGCCTCACTTACCCGCTTGGACATGAGGTCAAAGCACAGCTTGTTCTCACTAGTGCCCATGTTGATGATGCCCTGAAAAAGATGACAAGATGCCACCTGAGAACAAGAAGACCAGGGAGGAAAAGTAAATTTGGATCTGTGTGCCATCGGGAAGGCAGAGAGTCTGGTGCTCAAGTGGAGCTGAAAGCTGAAAAAGGTTGTGAGCTTAAGAAGGTGAGGGTTTACAGTCAGACAAAGGCAATCGTGGGAACCTACACCAGGGTTGCAGTCGGCATCGTACTTGTTGTCATGGTACCGGCTGTACCCCTCTTGAAGGATGCCTCTGTGTCGCAGGATGCTGTTGCCTCGGCATGACAGAAAGCTGCTACGTTGAGTTCGTTCTGTGGGACTGTGCAGGGGGCTCATGGTGCAGCGGGCCATCTCAGGGGTAATGGTACTCCTATCACCTCCGCGGGAGGTGGCAATGACACCTGTAAAGAGAGTGAAGAGGCGGAGCTCGTGCTGGCGATCCAGCTCTGCCCGTCGCTCCTCCAGCCTCTCCCGTCGCTCCTCGGCCTCAGTCTCGCGCTCCAGCCATGCCTCCTCAAGCGCCAAGAGCCGCTGCTCAGCCTCCCGCTGCCAGCCCAGATAACGGGCCAGCGCCTCATCCAGCACAGCCCTCCCCCGTGCTCCGCCCCCGTCACTGCCACCCCGCCCCTGTCTGTGCCGTTTGCGGTGACGTGGTGGCCCAGTCATTCCAGAGCCATCTCCCTCAGGTTGATCCCCCAGCCTCCCCTCCTCTCCACCTGCCATTCGGGGCCCAGAAGCTGTGGACCACCCAGTGAGCGAGGAGCTGGCCATGTTCTGGTCACTGCCGCCTGGAAAAGGAGGAGGAAGAGAAGGAAGAGGAGAGGAAAGCGGCCACATTGGGTGTCGTCACGCAGCCAGAATGCTTCACTCAGCTGCTTCCCACAAGGCAGCAGTCAGTCCCTCTGGTTGCCGGAGGATGAACCCGTGACAAGTGGTTAAACATTAAACAAATTTATTATATTAACAAAATGAAGAAACTACACACCTTACCACCATCTTATGTAGTCAACATGTCTTCCAAGTTTTTACATAAATAAAATTGTCACGATTCAGTTGGTGTAATACTCAAGGTTTTGGCGACTACAGAATGACTATAAATTATATTTCTCGAATACAAAACAAATATGAAGATATGCATTTTAGATATGTATATAATGAGGTCAAATTCTGTACATTTACAGCATTTTAGTGCTCCTCTGAGGTGAAATACAGCTGGAACACGTCCCGTGTCTCAGTCGCACGGTGAGCAGTAAAGCGGCGCAGCCTGTCAACGTGTCACCGTCTTCACGACAGTGCTGGGCGGAGACACCGCTTTCGCCCCTCCGAATATCCGGAAGCCACGCCCCCTACCGGCTTTCCCCCCGCCTCTGCCCGCCCACTTTACGATAACTGTGACAGAACGAGGAATGTAACGCTTGCTAGAGGTGACTGAACCGAAGCGGCTGTGGTTGGGGGGGGGGGGGTGTATAGGTGGTCACAGACCCGGTTGATACAGGTAAGTGTGTCTCTCTACCTGTGGGGGAGAAGCCTGCGTTGGGGGGGCGCTGACCCCTCCCCGTCTCCCCCTGCTCGAGCCCCGCAGGTCCGCGCGCCCCCTCCTCCTCTTCCTCGTTGTCCTCCTCTGACCCGATGTGGTACACCATCTGCGGGGGGGGCGGCGGTGGCGCTTGCGGGGGGTCGCATCCCAGCAGCCCGTCCTCGGATTCGACGTCCTCGGACTTGATCTCCATGAGGTCCGCCTGCTTGGCCGCGGGTCCGAACAGGTACCCGCCTGGGGGCAGGTTGTGCAGGCGGAACGCGTCCGAAGCGGTGGCCCCCTGCAGAACCTGGTGGGCGATCACGGCCCCCCCAAGGGACGAGTAGGACACGGAGGGCCGGTTCGCGAGCACGCGATCCATCACCTCGTAGAACTTCCAGGCGCGGCCCCGGCGCAGCGTCTTGCGGCTCTCCTTCATGCGCCGGTACTCGAGTTTCATCTTCTTGATCTTTTCGCGGCACTGGTCGCCCGTGCGCAGGATGCCCTTGGCGCGCAGCACCTCGGCGATGCGGTTAAACACGTGCTGGTTGCGCAGGCAGCTCTCGAGCTCCATCTGCACGGACTCGTCGGCCCACAGCTGCAGCAGCTCCACAACCTCTGGGTCCGACCAGTTGCTGCCCCGCTCATACCGCTTACCCCGAAAATCCATGCGGGAGCCGTGGGCGCGCGAGGAGCACCAGTCACGGTCACGCGTTCATGCATTAATTAATTTATTCACGCGTTGCCTCGCGCGCTGTCCGCCTCTACAACTGCCCCTCTGGCCCGATCGGCCGCGCGACCAGATGCCTCTACAGGACAGAACCACTCGGCACAACCAATCCGTTTCCGGGCCGAAGTGGAACAGACCCGGACTAGACCCGGTTCAGATCGGTTTACTCCGACGAAAAATAAGGCGCCTTTTCTGTCAAACAACACATTTTGTGATCATTTCATACTTGGGGGTATAAAATGGGCGAAGAAAGTGGCGAAATTCTACATCCGGGTTGACGGCACATGCGTGCTGTCCTTATTCCGGGATAACTTTGGTCCGTGCCAGTCACGGGCTGCGCGAGCGGGTCAGGGGAAGGCGCGCAAGCAAACCGAGACAAAAAAGGTCCACGCGCCTGTTTTTCCACAGCATTCCCAGCAGCACCCCCTGGTGTAGTAAAGGTCTCATTGCAGAATGTGCGGAACGAAAATAGAAACGAAACAAACTAAAGGAGTCAAACTTTTAACTGGAGACCAAATTATTAAGTAGTTTCACAATGTGTAGTACGTGTAATATGCCAGCCAATGCAGTATTTTACCTAGACAGAAATCAATCATTTTCTGTTGTTACTTTTGTGTTCAATCCACCTCACATTTTTTACTTGGCAGATACTTCTCTAAAGTGGCCTACTCTGATTTACTCGTTTATACACTAGGGTAATTAATAGAGAAGAAATTTAGGCCAAGCACTTTGTTCAAAGGTATTACAGCAGGAGAGGGGATTTGAACCTACAGCCTTCAACTACAAGACAGCATGGCTAACCACTGCACCCCCTGCTGCAAGATGATTTGAGCACCTCAGTGCCCACATGTCAACTGAAAGGATGCAGACCATCCTGTGGCCTCCATCCAACAGCTCTTCACCCACCCCACTCAACTCAATTCATTCGTAATTTCAGTGCATGAAGAGGTTGTGAGGTTTGTGCCAAGCCCCTCGGTGGTCCTCAAATCCGAGGTGAAGCTGGAACCTTTGGTACAAACAGTGCAGGGTTTCAAATGCACTGGAACCCAGAACCAGCTGAATCTGGAATCTTGAGCATTTTTCTGCGATTCGTACTTATGTACACATCTGGCCTGGGTTTCGTTGGCCTGCAAGTTCAGGAGCCGTCCAGTGGCTCAGCTCAAAACACAACCAAATTTGGACATAGCGCAGCTCAGTGGCTTCTGTGTCCACAACAAGACCGAACTGGTCCTGCTGTAAGTTCTCATCAGAAACAGGATCACACATGCAGTTGAGGGGGGGGGCTAAAGTTGCCAGCAGGTCAAGATCAGAGGTCACCAATGAAAATAGGTCAGCTTGAGCAATTCCTCAGCACCATTTCCCTGCTGAACATCACCAGCCCCTCAGGACACAAGCCAGATGTCAAAAAGCCACGAAAACCTGTCATGTGTGAGAGGATTGATATGAACGTGAGGTTCCCGTGTGTCGCCTTTCCTTACATGGCAGCTTTTCATTTTGTTCAAATGCCCAATTTATGTTGTGACAGCAATACAGGCTATTTTGGGGGATTTATTTTCTTTTGGATCATGAGAAACCCTACAAAAATAAGGGTTGCACAGCTACTTAATATTATAGTATTTGGAGTTACGTAACAGTAACGTAATCTTTTCTACAATCCAGAGATAAAACACAGAATGTTGTGTTCTTTGTCTTGATGGAACCTATTAGGAAAGAGGGAGCATGTAAACAGTTTGGACTGTACACAGTTCTTCCCCTCACACGCAGTTTTGAACCTATCGAAAGACAGATATGAAAAGATTCAGGCTGCTGTTCATAAGACCATTACACATCGCTGGACAGCTCACACCTTGTCCAAGTTCCCTCAATGTTTCTGTTTATGCCATCACCCAGGTGAATAGCTCCAGTTGCTCCATGTTTGTCCTGTCATGCAGATGAGGGTGATCATAAATTTGTTGAATTCACAGAGCAGCCAGCTGGTAGCAGTACAGAGCTGAGTTGTCAGCAAAGTAATCACCAAAATTCCCTGCACTAAGTTAACCTTCAGCTGTTCACTCCAAATGGGGCAAATTCATTCTGTTCAATTCAGTGAAAGGCACAGAAATGGTTAGCTAATCAAGGCATTGTTGGCTAAAATAAATATTTTCTTAAACAAGACCCATCACTGAAAATAGATTCGTGTGAGTACGCTAGCTGTCTGTACATTTCAGAAATGTTCATGAATGTTTCCTAACCTGCTGTTCCCGACACCTTCAGCAATAGCATGTTTGTGTGGCAGCTCAGCAGGCTGTAATCTGTCTGCCAGGATGTTAAGGGGGCTACTGGAACAGCACTATTTATGGGTCAAAATGTGTATTTTGATCTGTGCTGCAATGTTAAACACAGCATCACATCACAAGGACAAGCAGGAACTGGGTCCCGTATCATTCTGTGTCTGTTGTCTCTTTGCTGAAGAAGTGCCAGTCAAAGTGGTCCAGCCACTGAAGTGGCCAAAAGAAGGGATTTGGCATTTTGTGCAAGAAAGAGTGCTGCAGACACCACAGTGCGTAAAAAAAATGCTGATCTTACACTTCAGAAAAGATTTTAAGCCATTTAAAGCTTCTGAGATAAAAGCTGTGGAGAAAACAGGCGCTAAAAAAACTGAGAAAACAACCATTTTGGCAAAGGTTTAAATCTGTGCAATGGAAAATTCTCTTCTTCAGCACGTCAGCTTCGTACTTTGTATGATAAACAGGGTTTTTTTTGTCTGGCAGTATTATTAGTATCAGTAAAAACATAACCAGTTTCAGCCTGATTGGTCATTTCTGATGTCTGAGTCTACACAGTGGTGGCCTTTACTGGACAAGCCAACCCTGTACTTCTATCCCAAAAACAGTCACAGTAACCAGCAGTGAGGCCACAGGGCAAGTCCCTTCTATGAGTGTCATTCAGGGCAGCATTATCGTCATCTCGAACCCTGCCTTGAAAACACAAATATTCCACGTGGTGGAGTTTCCGTGCAGCAACAGGTCCCACAGGCCAGATGTTTCGAAATAAGAGCACAAGGCAGCCATGAGGAGCTCATCACAAGCAAACACACTTGAACGTTATGTCAGAAGAGTAAAAGTCTTGTTGTATCTTCTTTGTCAACAACAGCCATCATTTTACATCATTAATGCAACACCTAAACTTTCAATAAATCATTACAGACTTACTAACCCAAGAAAAAACAGTTCATCCATGGTTGACTCAACCTCTGGTTAGCATATTGTTGGAACGGCAGCACAGTCCATTGCATCACCAAATTATTTTTCAAAATATTTTTCAGGATTAAAGAAACATTTGGGAAAAATCTGAACACCAGTTGTTTAAAATAACCTTATTTGAATATCTGAAATTATTTTTTAAAAATGTACAAGGGCAGATTTGCCAAGGAAATGTCACAAACAGTGCACAGTACAACTGAAGGAACCTTGGTTATATAAATGGCTATTTTATTGTGTCATATTTAGCCATTTCATTAAAATAAAATATTTTATTTACATATAGCAAGATCACTACCATGTCAAAATAATTTTAAAAATCATGTATTTGATATATTGGAGTGACAGGTCAGTTGCATGACTGGACCACATGCCTCCCTGCTGTCCAGTCATGCAAAAATGAAATGTGTATTAAACTGAAGGCTGGAAAACCTGGTTCATATTGAGTTCATTTCATTTAGGCTCTCAAACTACATGTATGTGAAAACTGAACCTGTTAACAGTTAGCAACTTGATCAGCATCAGACACCCCTCCCCTTCTTCAGCCCATGAGAAACACACAGCAAAGGTTAACAGAACAGCAGTAGGTGTGTTTGCAAAAACTCCTGGCTTGCAGTAATGTAAAATTAGCTAAAGTGTGGGTGATGATGCAGTTGATGTTGTTCACGGTGTCAGTTAAATAGGTGGTCATGGACTGACTGCAAAGAAACTCCATCACCACAAAAGTCATGTTTCTGAGGCCTAACTCACTCTTGGGTCCTCCTGGTCCAAACACCATCTGCCTTGGGTCCACATTCAAATAGTCTCCACCAATGATCCCACTGGACAAACTTCAGGCATCCTCCATTTCTTCTGCCTTGACCTGCTTGATTTTTGCTTTTCCCCAGAACAAATGACTAAATTGGACTTGTGTGCTACATTTATTCCCTCTTCGGGTAACACTAGATTCCACAGCAACAACCTGCATTTCCACAGTGGGCATGGCTCAGACGCCCCTTCGGCCCATCACCCCTCCTACCCTGAAGAGGCTGGGATTCTTCTTTTTCTTCTTCTTCTTCTTCTTCTTCACTCAAAAAATGAGGGCACCAAATACAGGACAGCATCAATCTACAAGCTCAAAAGTATTTCCGCAAGGTGTATTTATGTCCTGCAGCTGAGACAAAGGCATCCAGTTGACCTGCAGGCTGTCTTTCAATGACTTGTATGATGGTTGACAGATGCTCTTTAAGGTGACACTATTTAATGGGGCAATCTGCTTAACTAACCCCTGTGTAAACTTCTCATTGAACCTCCACAACTGGCATCAAAGTTGTGACATTTACTGGATCCATTTACTGGGCATGACATGAGTGTGACTCCCTGAAGAGGACTATCAGCGTAAACAGATTATTATTTCCAAGATAACAATGTTGTTACAAGATGAAAGCCCAGAAGGGAACAACTGCTGTGAAATGATGCCCTGTGGCCTAATTTCTTTATTTTCTCTTAGTAGACAGTGAGGATCTGAATAAAGAGAATCCTGAGGTCTCTGTTACACAACCGTCTGAGGGTTAAGAACTCAGTGAGCAAATCCAGAAGCTCACCATTCATGGAGAAAATGACTATTTATAGCAAAGAAGAGCACAATAAAAGGTAAATATGTATGTGTATTTGGAGCTCCTCCCCATTCACTATGGCAGCAGAATAACAGGTAGGCAGGAGAAAAAATGGGAGCAGAGGGGTGTGGAAGAATGGTTAAGGCTGTCTGTGTGCATCTACTTATTACAGACAGCCTGACTTGTCCCTTTTGGGACCCACATCTTGGTCAGAAGAACTTGCTGACCTCCATTTCCACCCATTGGATATGTTGTGTAAGCGCTCAGGTAAATGTGACTGTTTTGAAGTGTTAATATGACTGTAGCTTACGGTTTAATTCAGCCTTGGTGCCCTAGACCCAGTTAATTCCTCCCTGCAATATGCTTTCCTCTGTACCACATGGTTCCAGTAACCCCAGTCAAAGTCGTTCCTTCCTCAGTCACACACACTTAGGATAGCACAAACATTTCCGCGTGCTGTAACCGGAGTTGAAGACAAACCAGAATCGGACTATATTTAGTCCATCTGCATGACAGCCGAGTGGCTTCCATCACACGTCCCTTTATGAGCTTGCTAGGAACACCAGTATGCCCCCCACCCCCACACACACACACCTTAGGGTTTGGAAAGACTTATGGGGCGTCCTTCTCCTCCCCCATTTCTGACTGCCCTTCTCCTCGGGAGACATGTGACGCAAAGCAAAGTCTGCAAAGTGTTGCTGGAAGTAGGAAAGGACATTGGTCATCTCAGTGTTTATCCTGTTTGGGACAGGAACAAGAGATACTGAACTCATCGTTTCCATAGAAACCAAAAAACCTGTGGCCATTAATCAAATACAGAAAAGCAAGTCAGACAAATGCATATATGGAAATATTTATTATACCAAATACAAAACAACTTGAAAAATCTTGTAAATGCAAAAAATACAAAGATTTCTGTTGTTTTTTTTAACCAACAAGTAATATTTGAAGAATTGGATGTACAAAACAATTGAAAGTAAATGAACACTTTCCTTAAGAAAACACTTTACTTTTTGACTATATTCAGCTAACCATCACTGTGGAGGAACAGCTCCTGTCGCTGGACCTTCATTATTACCATCTAATCCACGGTCTTCTTCTCGCACCCCTTCAGGTTAAAAAAGTATACTGTAGTCTCACCCTGCACACAACAGCATATCCTAGACGTGGCCTTGATGTGCTGATACAACATAAGCAGGCACATTGTTATTTTTCTTCCCAAAAAAGTAATCAAAAAGAACCCACCTCTTATTTATAACCCACATGCACATATCCACCAAGGTACACAGATTCTTACTCAGTAAAAAAGGAATACACTTGAAGAATTAAAGTCATGTCATTCTCATAATAGTGACATCTTACACACTACATATTGCTTTGCTAAGTAGAACTGACTATTTTAACCAGCCATTGTTACATTACCAGAGATCTTAAATCCATCTCTGTATGGAGTGGAATTGTTCAGTCCAGGTATTTGGGCTTCAGTGTGAAGCAGCAAGCGCATGGTGGGCTGCGTCCTGCGCTGTCACTGTGCCGAGTCCAAGTCGCTGGAGTCCAGGCTGACCTGGGTGGGCGTGGTGGCTGTGGGGCGCGGAACAGAGCAGTACAGAGCCTGTGTGCTCCTCCGCAGGTTCTCCAGCGACTGGAGAAAGGATCGCCGTGCCCGTTCCTCTTCCAGCGGAGACACGCCCTCTTCCTCAACCTCGGCGATTTCAGCAAATGTGACAGGCTGCGTTTTGAAGCGCGCTTCCCGGGCTCTGCGGGGTCGACTGCACCCCCGAGCAGGGCCCTTGGGCACGGGCAGCTGCTGGGGGAACTCCTCCATGGCCGACGCCAGCAGGTGGGCTGGCAGCACGTGGAATCCAACAGTCTCCATGGGGCGGGTGGCCATATGTGTGCGCTGTGGGAGTTGGGTGACCAGACCACTGCTCGCCGACGTTGTTTCTTGAGCACCCCTGGTCAAGGAGCAGTCTGAAGTCTGTGGCAGGAAGGAACGGCTTGTTCCTTTGAGCACCTGGCTCTGCTCTGACCCTGAATCAATGACTTTTCCTGAATTGTTAGCCTTGGCTAAACCGATCGCCTTGATGGAATCAATGGCTGTAGCTGTGTCAGTAGCTGCTGCTGAGCCGGTACCTCTGGTTGTACCGATAGCTGTTGCTTTATCAATAGCTGTAGCTGCTATTCCCCCTTAGCGTTTGTGCTAATGTTTCAGCTCCTGCTCTTCGCTTGCTGACGGCTCCTGGCTCCCAGTTACACTGATAATGGTAGATCTTGCTGCCGTTTATATTACTCCCGCCACCCACTCAACTTTCGCCTCCCTCACTCTCACTCCCCCCAGTTGCCTTTCTAAGCCCCGCCCTCCTCAGTGTAGTCAGTTCCGACTTCCATATGGATCCTTTGGAATCAGCACCCTAAAATAAATGCCTGCCATGATGTGAGGTAGGGAGGAAAAGAGGGCTGTGCAGCCAAAAACAGAGATATGGGGAGACAGAACTGAGTGTCTGTGGAGGAACGGACAACCTGAACACCAGAAAACATGATAAGATGCTGACCAGTGCTCTCAAGCACCCAAACACTTACTTACACACACACAAACACACACGCGCACACAGGTTTGACAGAGCCCCACGAGGGGGCCATGTGTATGTCCTTAAACCAGCAGGTGGCAGTCACAAGAACATAGGCAGTCAGAGAGCAGTGAGAGGTCCCACGTAGTGATATGAAGTTGAGAAGACCTTGTCAGTGCTGGTGCTGGAGTGACCTGCATATGTAAACTGCCATCACCGCTGGAGCAACTATAATTAACCCATTTGTAAATGGTCAGGAGGACACGTCACCAGTGAGCCTCCGTTTATATATGTCACTGTGATGTCACCCCTTCCTCTGATAGCCCTGTCACCCACAGGCAGATTCTGTTTAGGGTAAAAGGATCTTTTGGTGTCAACAATGCAGCACTATTAACCCCCCCTACATGGGGCTTCAGACAACATGTTATGTAGTGGCACAGAGGAGTATATAGTTGTAACTTTTCAAATAGCAAGTGCTCTATTTGTGGAGTGTCAAGGTCACAGTGACTCTCCTGGACTCTCAGCTTGGGTAAAATCACATATGGTATCCACATTTTGTTCCCATACTTACCACGTGTCGGAATTCTTTCACTCCTCTCCACCACATACACATACGGAGATGATGTAAAATCTAAGATCTGCTCCCAATTGGTTGGTATGACATGCCATTGAAGCATCTACAACAGAGCAAAAATACGTGACAGCAGAATTTGTGACTTCAGCAGCACCCTCTGCTTTCATCATCCCTATTTTCACACCCTTCTCTAACTGCTCAGTGGCAGTTCTTCATACATTGCGAACATGGCCAGCCAACACTGGCCAGGTGGACATCCCCCAGTGTCCCCTGAGGCCTTATAGGATGGGGTCAGCAGGAAACCCCCCCCGCTGGCCGTCATCCTCAGCTCCAATCCAGATGAGTGTGATGTAATGCAATCATCCAAACTCTGGCACAGTAAAGAACCTTCCACAGCTACACACGGGACAGAGAGGAGTGGTGAACCACCACTTTCCTCATCTTCATTAGGAAGACAGAAGAGGGGAGCCAGGGAGAGGGGTTATAGGTACACTTAAGAAGCTAATCTGTACCCCGGCTCTGCTGTGCCGGAATCGCCCTGATGTGTCCAGCATACTGCCAGTGAGAGATTCTGTCGACACACCCAGCCAGAATCCCACAAAAAAGAGAGTAGTCAAACATAAAAACACAGCTTTGGTGGAAAGACAGAGAAGATGTGCAAACCCCATGGAGGACCTGGTCCACTCTACAAGGGAGGAAAAACAAGAAAAGACAATGTTTTGCTTGTGAAAGTAACATCACGCTGTGAGACAAACAATGGGACACAGAAGTAGTTGGGCATTGTGTCCCGGTAAGACTAGAGAGGCTGTGCATCCCAGCTGCTGAAAGTCAGTTTGTTGCAGAGATGTAAAGAGGCAACAGCAACTTATATTTGAGCACCAGAATCCAGACCTGAGGACATTCATGCTCCCACGGGGTCAGTTTCCAAGGCAACCATGGAAATGTCAGACTCTCTGTTCCCGATTTGGGCAGGAAAGTCACTTTCCTGTGGTTCTCCCTGTGTGTCAGTGGTGTCACCCTGGGGGATAGAGAGTCATTTCCACTGCATTTGGAAGGTCTGAGAAGTTCTTTGCACTTCATTCCAACCTCCCCCTCATGCTGGTGTTTTTAATTGCACTTTTGTATGTTCCTCCACTGGCCTGAAGTTTACTTAAAGCCCAGGCAAAATGAACATTAATACCTTGCAAAAAAGGATCCTCACAAAGCACAAAAATGTAAATGCAAAGTGTTGCAAAAATACACCAGTTTAATGTGAAATGGTTTATATTCATCACACCCTGGTAGCTATTATCAAGCCACACAACAGAGTACATTGGTTCCTCAACTTATGAATATTCAAGTTACAAGAATACAAACATTTTAAAGGTGCAAATTGACTGCATTTTCTTCAGATATTTTCAAAAATGTTTGCTGCAAAAATGTAACAGGAGTTCACCATTGTACCTTATTTTATAATTCATCATAACCACTACCTGAGTTACTCAGTGCTGCCCAGGTCAAATCAACAAGTGTAGAGGTGGACAGGTAAATATATATCACCAAGCACTACACTATTATCCTTAAAGTTGTCATATTCCCCATTCCTTCAGCTCTCCATCTTGCCACTACGAGTCTTTCTAAGTGTAGAAAACAAAAAGGGTCTGATGTGCAAGTCGTGTTATACATCACCAAACGTTATTAACTTTTAACTTTATTTACCACATTAGTGTGTGTGTTTCAGTGAGAAAGTGCGTCAGCGTGTGTGTACAGTATATGCTGCGTCCAGACAGTAATAACAAATTATATATCATCAGACTTTATTACGTTCCAATTTGTGTGTTTGAGTAAGAAAGTGCGTCAGCATGGGGCGCCTGCCGCCATGCTCAAGCATGCATGTGTGGCAAGAAAATCCATCAGAGTGGCAGTCTTTACCAACACTTTGCAGTGCTGCTTCACGCCACTACTCCCACTTCTAAAGCCTTGTCAGAGACTGAATTTTAAAATTTCAAAATAATAAGCAGCCATACCGTAGTTTAATAAACTTGACTACACAAAAACGTAAGGTGAGAAGCACCTGCGTGTCAAATTTCAAGTCTGTGACTTGAAAAACAAATATGTGCATAAAATAGAAAATACATTTAAAATAATGGGAAATATGCTCCCAGTTTACATTTTCCCCATTCTAAATTTGGTTTTCAGGGACAAAAAATGTAAAGCAGATACTTCTGTAAAGAACAACCACGACATTACTGACCATCACCAGTCAAGCAGCACCAGCACTTCCAACAGGTCAGCAGAAGGTTACAGTGATCTACCAGTTGAGGACCTTCTCATGCAGCCAGGAAGAGTTCACCACCTGGACACAGATAAACCACTTGAGGTTCAGTAGTTACTCACACAGTGGTTTTAATCTAGGCCAGCAGGTGGCAGAAAGGTGAGGGTTATAGTCTTGCAGTCAATAGGGCTGGGGTTTCAATCCCAACTGCTGCTGTAGTACACTTGATCAAGGTATGTACCTTGAAATGACCCAGTAAAAATTACCTTGCTGTATAAAGGGATAAATCAGTGCAAGTAGCTTAGTGCACAAACCTCTCTCTGTAAATAGCTTTGGAAGAAAGCATCAAATAAATGTGAGTTAATGATAATAATATTCTGATACTACAAACAGCTTGAAGCTGAAAGGCTGCACCTCTTCACCAGCATCACATCACATCAGCTGCAGCAGAAACAGAAAAACAAATTCAGGAGTTACAGAAAAACTTATTAGACACGTTATCTTCCAAGACTCAGGATCAGAAACAACCTCTCAGGTAAATGTAAATAAAACTAGTGTAGTTTTGCCACCCAAGGTGGGGTTTGCAAAAACCTGTAAACAACAAACGCTGCTGAAACGTTTTTTTCAGTTCTGCCAGGTCTTTTCAAACTCTCACACACATGCACACAGACACCGTTTTAACACCTTGCAGATATAAGAAACTAAGCTTTTGTTTATAGTTTGTTTCCTTTGAAATAAAAACACCACAGAGAAACTGTAGAGGATCACAGGAGAAAGGTAATGGTCTGTGGCATTTACCCACAATGCAGTAATCAAGTTTACCATGTGCAGGCTGAGGGGTGCAGAGGGTCCTGTGGGGAACCAGCCGCGAGTTTTACTGGAACATGGCGTTCTGCTGTCCCTCACATGTGCTAGAGGGAAGCCAGTGACCTCCACCGAGTTAGGCCTCCTGCTAGGGTCAATGCCCATGTAGGCCTCCACTAACACAATGTCAAGGGCAATTCCCTGTCCTGTCCTCACGATCCCTTCTGCTGATCCTCAGGAGCCCACAGTGTGTGTGTGTGTGTGTGTGTGTGTGTGTGTGTGTGTGTGTGTTTTTATGCATGTCTGAAGGGAATCCAGGTAGCAAGCAAAGAGCTGTCAAAATTCTACTTAAAACAAAACAGTTCCACGTGTGAGAGCAGCTTGGTAATCCCCCTCACAGGATACAAGCATCCATATACACTCTCATAAATCCACACACTAATGAGCACAACAGCAGCATAACAGCACTGGTCATTTGCTTCCAGCTCATCTGCAGTTCTCGTTCAGCTTTTATAAAACCAGTCTATAATTGAGTACCAAACAAAACAAAACTTTTTTTATGAGGCTGTGGAACTCATGACAACTCTTTCACATATTTGGTAAGAAAACACATCTTATTGTTGTGTGAAGCTCCTCTTCGACTATTTCACTGGTCTTTCAGATGTGTTCTCCACACTGCTGTTTTGGCACAAAGATGTCAACACAATATGGGGTTCCCCGGGGCAAGGCCTTGGGACGGAGTTCCTCTTACAGCTGCTCGCAGTGCAAAGCACCCACTGCTGAGCCATCAGCTCCAGGTAACTGACACTTTACAAACACCTATTAATAGAAGATGGAATCAGTTTGCATCTGTGGAAGGGCAGGGCAAAGGGCCAGGTTCAGAGTCAAGAGGGAAGCAGTCTGTACAGGGGGCTATGTGTGGGTGTGTGTGCACACACAACCACTTAGAGACTTTCTCTGGTGTAACACAGAATCCTTGACCAAAATAGCATGACACCATGTAAACAAAGCCCATCCAAAAAAGAACTGCCCCCACTGCCCCTGAGGTGGCTCACAGAACCCTGTCTGATACAATGCTTCTGGGACAGACTCCAGGACTACTGTGACCTCGCATTGGACAAACAGATACTGAAAACAGAAGGATGAAAATATATAAAAATATATAAATATATATATATTCAAATATAGAAAAATAAAATAACAAGAAATCACATAACAAGAACTTCTGCAAATAGGGTCCTTTTGTGTAACTGTTGGTCCCTGGGATCAACATATCAGGCCCAACAAGATACCTGTTCTCTAAGATAACATGGTATGAAACCTTGGTTCCCAGTGGTGCTCATACCAACATACAGCATTTCGAGTTGCCCCATGAGTAATAAAAACTCCCTCCAATCCCACCTCCTCCAAAGAGCTCCAGGTTTCAGTCGAGTTTATTTACCAGACAGCATCTGCACAGCTAACAAAGTTGCATCAGTATGAGATACAAGCAAAAACAAATGAAAAAAGCACTCGCCTAGAGATAATTGTACTGTTTTTTCTTATCTCATAAGTTTTATTGGATTTGAAATAATAAATAAAAGCTGTTCAAAAACTCTTTTAAACTAACTTCACATTAAACTTTATTTTATCCTTATTAACTTTGCAGGATGTGAAGCTGAACATTAACTTACTACAAATCAATAGTTCTCAATTTGACCTTTTCCAAAGGTACATATTCAGGACAAAATCATGTCATGTGCTATTTTTACAAACAAATTATCCATCCATTTTCCGGTTATAAAAACAGAAGACAAAATAATCATCAGCGTTCCCAAAAACCTCAAAGAGTGTTAACTTTTTCCTTGTGTGTGTGTCATCAATCTCACGAAAGTCACTCTTGAGGAAAAACACGCAAGCCCTTTTAAAAAAAACAGGCACATGCATGCATGCATGCGCGCGCGCGCACACACACACACACACACACACACACACCACTGACAGCACCACTGAAACGGTTCATAACAACAGACAGGCAGTTCTGCCCAGACTGGATATCACATGACTGGGTGAGGGGTCACCACAGTCAAAATTGATTGGTCTGGCCACTCAGTCACTGAACTTGTTCCCCCACTGCCTCATACCCTTCACTCCAAGCACGCTGTCCTCTTTGCCCTCCTCATCTCTGTCCTCCCAAGCGCCCTGGCTGTGGTTCTGGGTAGATGGTGCGAAAGGTGAGGTTGATCCGAGGACCACGGTCATGATACTCTTTGGCCACCTGGTGCTGCAATGCAAACAGAAGAAGCATTTTTTTTTTCAATCATTTTAATTTTTTTTTGTTTAATTATTATTAACCAATATCATCTGTTTTCTCCTAAATGACTTCCAATGTGAGGTTTGTACATTAAGATGTTGAGTTTTTTACACCAGGGTTATTTCAATTGTAGTAATTCAAGGTACCCAGTGCCTAATCCGTGAACTGTAAGGAATTACATGATTTGCCATCACATGAGCACAGGGGAAAACAAATGTTTTAGCCATCCATCTTCTGCAAGTCTCATGGCAAATTTGACAGTATGAGGTGAAACAGCTGTGGTGCTACTGAGTGACACAGCACCACAGTGTGGTCACAAGTGTTATGCACTACAAAGTATTCCTCACTTCAAAGTTTGCACTGCATTGAAATGTAGAAGAGCAGGGCCCCCCAGGACTTGAGGCTTCAACTTTCCATTCAAATCTCCTGTTCCCCTGCTACTACATTTGCACCTGTAGTGGAAAAAGCCCTGATGTCCACAGAATGGCACCAGGGACCAGATGACCCTGAGGCCTGAGCAAGCCACACCCACTTGAGACCCCTTTCCCATGGGAGAGCTGTTCACTTCCACAAGATGAACACAAAGTCACATGTACTGTTCTTTTTCCACTCTCCTTGTTTTGTATATTTTTGCTTTGGTTTCCACTTTGGAGAAAGTCCACATTTTCCAGCTTACAGAAATTTACCAAACACAAACACTTTTTACTGGAGCTACTCAGGGGTGTCCAAGAAAGCTCTGCACACTGTCTGCCGAGATGACCGTCTAAACTTGTATATTAGGCCTTTCCTGCCTGGTCTGTTTAAATACATCAGTTGCCAAATATGAGTGTGAAAATTTCATATTTACTTCTGGCCTGGTGATACTCTGACTAGAGAGAGAAATTTCCTTTGACACATGATCAGTGCAGGTGGGGTGGGGCCACAAAAAAGGCAAAGCATACCTGCCAGTCCTCTTGCGTGGCCCCCTCCATGAGTAGAAGTGTCCCGTGGGCTAGGGGGATCCTTAGCCGCTCTACATATGTGTAGTTTCCACCATCATCCTAGGTGACACAGTGGGGAACATGTGGTCACATGCACATAGGTGTTCACACTGCCCCCTCCTAGGCACTGTCTCCCATCTCTCACTGGGCCAGGCTGTTTACGCAGACTGAAGCAGCGTGTGTCCCCCAAGCTGAGCGAGGCGATGGTAGGCTGGGGTCCAAGCGAAGGCTCATTGTCACTGTGCCAGGCGATGCTGTCCTTCCCATCACGGTACAAGTTGCACAACAGCGAGTTGAAGGTTTGCCCTGCAACCTTCTCAATGGCGGTCCGCAGCTGGAGCAGCAATGGGTGCCACTGGAGGTGGAACGGCAGACCACAAACTTACTAGTTTTTCAAAGTTTCACGCAAATATTGTAATTAATCAAAGTACTACTGATCAACCACAGCATCTCCCTCCTGTGTGTTTGTGTACGGCTGGAGTAGGTACAGAGAATGGTCTCACCTGTGCATTGGCCTGCAGGGTAGAGTTGGAGTAGGTGTAGGGAAGCTCTCCATACCAGCAAGTGAGTCTCGGCTCATCATAGGACTGACCTGAGACAGAGTGAGCCAGTCAGCAAAGAGTCAACAAGGACACCCTGATCACTGTGAGTATCAACCACCCCCAAGAGTCTACAGGTTTTCAGTTTTGACCCCAATGTAACAGAATGAGCTCCCTACCTTCCTCATAGCTGCCAAATCCCTCCCCACATTCAAGAAGGGTCTCAAATCCATCTCTTAGAGAGCCATTTTTCTCCAAACCTATTGACACATACTCTCCTGACACATTGTCTCCATCACCATCGTGTACGATTATCTATGTATTTGCTGTTTGAATATCACTTCTATAGCACGTACTTGAGGGATGGGAAGCAAAAACATGATTTCATCAAGCTGTGCTTTCATCATCCTGCGTCTGTGTCTAAAGCTTGTCACCTACTGCTGATGCCCTTTGTTGCATAAAAACTGATTAATATGTAAGAACAGGAGATAAGACTGCAAAAACTGGTTCAAACATTCTTTAAATTAAAGTACCTCGACCATTCCAGCACTTTACATACCAACTGAAATTATTTGTCAGTCTTTTGCTATATTAAAGCTTTAAATAAAGTTAAACCAAACACCTAATATTTGGAATCCTAAACAAATGTGCAGTCTCTTAGGAACTGGCTGCCAGTTTGGAACTAAGCTGGGTCTGGAAACACTGAGTCAGCGAGCACAAGAGGCATAAACAAACTCCTCCCCCACCACCACCACCAAAAAAAACTTCTATGCAATTCAGTTCTGCTTCTCTGAGGAGAACACACTGTATGTTCATTGGTGTCACATCAATGTATGGTCATGGTGAAAGTCTGGTTTCCATGGCTTAACAATTGTTTGTTGCATAAATAGTGATCCTATAAAAATTAAGTGAATTAATATATTATCACATCAAAAAAAATTGAAATTTTACACAAAATTTTAAACCCTAGCAAAAAACATAATGTCTAATTTTGAGCCACTCTGAAGTACTCATACTAAATATTATGATGCAGCACAGCCTGTGGCTATCACCATAAAACATGTTGAGACAGCAGGCCAAATGGCCACAGACCGTGCTTGAAGTTGGTCTTCTGTGACCAGGGCAGCTCGGCGTAGAGCTTGCTGAACATCCAATCAGCCTCTTCCTGAGACAGGAACCCCGGAAACAATCGCAGCCTGCCCACACACACAAACCCAACACATTATATTTATTCATTGTGCCTCTTACGCAAAGCCCACACCTGGCCATTAATGATATTAAGTACAGTAAAACCTCACCATAACAAGGTAAGTGGGGTCAAAAAATACCAACTGCATTAAATGCAATGTTGCCTTAATGTGAGGTTAATGAAAAAATATTTTTCAGTCGGTCTTTCCAGTTAGTGTGAAAAGGAAAAAGGTTTCCACCTGTTATGAAATAGACTGATTATAACAAAAAAATTTCTACATGACAAAAATCATATGTACAAATACCAATGCAATAATAATACTGCAACAACCCACTTTAACCCTGCTACAAAAGGAGGACTCAGGAGGCTGGACTATAGGAACACAAATTTGCTCTCTGGGATGTTTTAACACCAGCACTCAGCACTCACAGAGCACAACACTTGTGCCCAAAAGCTCTCTAACAGTAAACGCAGAGAGGGTAAAAAATTCACTTGTAACTCCCCAAAACAGTTAGACAAAACTATTTACAAACATGCAGCAGCAGTGCATTATGGGAGGCCCATGACTAATTACAATACTATTACTAATAATAATGTAATATGTAATAACAGTATGCACTTTTAAAAGATGATGATGTTGGTGGCTAGAAAGGGAGCAGGAAGTTGGGTGTCAATCACCAATTACATTATACCTGAATTTATCACATCATGGGACAAATTACTGTGGGTTTTTACTTAAATTAATCACTGGAACAGCATAAAACTTATAATACTCAAATAAACTTATGAAACTAGTCAAGAATTCTTTAGAAGTAAAATAAAAATCCAAAACAGTTCACAATTCAGGTATACAGTTTGATTATAACAGGGCCAACAGGCTACAAGAAGGTAAATACAAGTCACAAAAAGCAATGTACCTCACCACCAAAAGGGTTGTTAGATTAGCTTTGTTTTGAGTGACTGTGACCCTGCTGACACGATGCCCTAGAACTCACCTGGAGACACCTGTAGGTCCTTGGCTGATGTCATACTCCCCTGCCTGTCTGGATGGAGGACATCATGGAGGATGTGAGCACAAGTACAGCCAGCCTCTCGACTCACACTCACCCCCTACCCCAAGCCTGGTGCCATGATGACAGGCTGCTGCATACTCACTCAATGACTTTCTCTGCAGGGACGTCTCTCAGGGGCTGAGCCAGAGAAGGGGAGCAAGTATGGGAGAAGGGGACTACACATTACACTTTGTCAAGTAATTTTACCTGATTCACAGTAACAGCTCTTACTCCACAAACACACTAACTTTTCTCTTATGGATTGTCTCACCTTTGCTGGCAGACAGAACTCAAACGTTTGCTGCCTGTTACCCCAGTTCCCAACCTCAGGTTGATGTAGCCCTGGATTTCCTCCACTTTTGTGAACGCCACCTGCAATTTGGTGTATGTACAAGTACACAAATACACAACATATCACCAGTGTGGCTACAGTGGCTACTTTTTTTTTTAAAAAATCTAAATTTTCAAAGGTATAAATAATTCCTTGCTTCTAAAACAAGCGCTACGATTTACTTGATATTAAATCGCACCCAAACAAAGTACAAGAGCACTTTCGTTCAACAGTGATCCACAATGTTAAGTTTTTAATTATGATTAGTTGTAAAAGTAACTTTTCAGTTACAAACAAAACTTTTTTTCATTTCCTAGCTGTGTTTGTAAACTTCCAACTAGCGTGCTATGTTAGTCGTGTAATATTTACCTCTTTGGGGCGGGACTGGTTTGGCCCAGGAACCTTGTACTCTGACTCGTTGTCGCTTATCAGCCATCACCTTCAACAGCACAACCTCCTGCAGTTACAAATTAAAACCTGAAAAATGGTTAAGAACAAGACAATGAAGTTTTAACTCCATATATTAGGATAATATTACGACATTCCAGATGGGAAGTGGTTTCCTAAAACAAATGCATTCTCCGGCATTCTACTGCCTCCATCAGGCTTCTTAGTGAGAAAGGCGGCAGCTTAATGACTCCGATGTGGTAAGGAAACAAAACAGGAAGGTGAACGCAATGCACAAATTGTATGACATTGTTAGGACACACTCGGCTGACCAAATATGTTTTAATTTATTTTAATTAAGCTGGGAATTAAGAAATAGCTGTTAGCGGCCTTATACAGGAAAACAAATCAGACCAGTCATGCTTGAACAAATTAAACTTTACTGGTCGACCCCCCAACATATACATAGTGAGAAAAGGAAAGTCCCGATATTGTGCAAACAGGCGTTTTGTCACCCAGCATATTTGTACATACACTTTGCAGCTGGAAACGATTTTAGCATGACAGCTTTATCCTTCCAAAAACACAAGCTAAAATTAAATAGAGAAAATTATTTTTTTTATATATATATATGTATAACACACCTCAGACTAAAGAGACGTGCGTAGGTGACAATGCACAAAAATACGAAATTGCAAAGTACCTGATCGAGAAAGCGGCATGTAGCTTATTTACAGCTAGATTTTTTTTAAACTTTACTCTGTAAGAAGCTGTTCCTTCAACCAGAACCTCGTTCGTTTGTTGTGACATATACGTGACGTCAATACGTACGACGTGGTGTTGCAGTTATATCGTTCCCTCCGCCGAAGAAACTGATTAATGAACCGTTCCGCGTTTGCCAAACGGTTACTGTAGTTCATGCCCGTTCAAGCTCAGTGTTTAGGTATACATTTGGGGGTAGTTTTCTTTATTTCACCCGTAAGTTCACCTTCACCTTTTATGAAATTGTTCTGGTTCATGGAGAATTGTGGCTTCAGCTACATTTTAACTTGTAAATCACACTTATTCCTTACACATTTTTTTAAATGCTAAAGTGTAAAATTTGGGCTATATTAGACAAACTTCTAGCAACACTTAATGAATGAAACAAGATAAGCTTTCCTCCTGTATAATGTTTTATTTGCAGTTTTGATCAGGTTCCCCTTTGTCACAGAGATGGAGGGACTCTGCTTACTTCTTGACTCAAACAGCTTTCATGCCTCACCATCAAAAGTAAACCATAGGGGACAATGGACTTGTTGGAGACTAGTCGCAAATCATCTATTGTTCTGGCAAATGGGGTTGACCGGTCATTGTTGAGTACAAGAGATGGCTCTTCCAAAAGCCTTATGAAACGTTCACCCCGCACGGTCCAGTAGAATCCTCTGCCTGACCAATCAAAACAGTATGGCACTCCATTTCAAGCACTTAAATAATGACTATAGTTTTACAAAACAGCACCAGTAATTCTCCAGGTTGCCTGGTCAAAGCAGCATTCCTTACACAGGAAACATTTCATTTCGACCACTAAACCCCACGCCAAATTACTTTAAATAAAACAAAGGCAGCAAAGCCAACATCACTGATACCAGCAGCTCTAACATTTCAAAAGCACAAGTGTTTGAATAGAGCAGGCAGTTTTATAAAAATTACAGTATTGTTCCACAAAGTGTACAATAATGCTGCAAATGTGTGGCTTACCCAATATTTAAAAAAAAAAAAAAAAAAAAACCAGGGGAAATCCCACCCAATGTTAATTTTAACATAAGTTAGAAAGGTACGTCACCCAGAAAAACCCACTTTAGGTTAGTCGTGCTAGCGAACTACTTCATTTCCCAAAGGGTGGTAACAAGTGGACGGTCAGTATCACACACGAGCCCAAAACCCACTGTAAACAAAAGGAAAACCAGATATCCCTGTAACAAGAATGGAGTCAGAGTTCAGGAGCACCAGCGGAAGCCATCCTCAAGTCACAGTGAACAAAACAAACACACTCAAATAGCTTTTGGCAGGTTGAATATCGGCATCATTTTCTCCTTGGCCAGTTTCACAGAAGGCAGTAGGCAGAGGGGTCAGTACAGCTGGTCTCTTCTCTCATCCCCTCTCTCCAGTACCACTTCTTCATCCCTCAGCCAAGGATTCTAGTGCTGCTTGTGCCTCCTCAGGTAGCCAGCACGCTGGGCTTTGTGCATCTCCATAGCAAAGTGGATGACCACATTGATTGGAACTAGCATTGTGGTGACCCAACCCTGAAAGCAAAACAGAGCACAAAGTTTGGATCCTTAATCAGAAAACATAGAATAGAAGGGTGGTAAATGCAATCAGGTAAGCAGTAACTTAATAAACACCAACATGTACCATGACTGCATGGGGAAAGTAGCCATTGGTTTGGCTTTGCAGGCCCACAGTGTTGAGCTCTGCAGCAACATAGCGCTCTGGGGTGGGCTTGTCCAGTGTGGGCTTCCTGATCTTCGTCATCTTGGTGGCTACAAAGAAAGGTAGCACACTCTGTGGGGGTGGGGATAGGAGGACAGTCAGCTCAGCAATGTGCCATACCAATGCTGCACGCTAGAAGGAGACAAACCTGAGGCAGAAAAGCAGGTCTCACCTGCACAATGATGCCTTTGTGCTTGTACTCTGCATGAACCCCTCTCGAGAAGAAATCAATGAATGCCTGAGGAGACAGCAGGATTTGGGGAGGGGGAGGGGCTTAATGCAAAGCAGCTTAAACCAGTGAAAGCAGAGCAACAAGTGTTAACTTTGCACTGGTTACAACAGAGTGTTTAACAGGGACTTGCCTTAGTGGCCGAGTAGACAGTGAGTAAAGGGACAGGGTACATTCCGCTAGCAGAAGAGATGTTCAGGATTACACCTTTGGACCTGAAACACAGCACAAGCCCTTAGGTTTACTCTTTCACTCAGACATAGAAAGACACAGTATCACAGCAGAGTACTGCATTTTGAACTGATCTGCATGTTATTTCTACATTTTTGCCATATACAACAATATACACATAAGATCAAGTGTATATACACACACACACACACACACACACACACACACACACACACACACTCACTCTCTCTCTCCATTCATTGCTGCTTCATGAGTTGCCATGACAGCCAATTGCTCATGCAGTGAGCCCATGGCTGCAGGATGTTGTGTGGAGAGGTGGGATTCCCAGAGTCAGTGCTAGCTGGGGGCAGTGGATGAGGGAGACACCCCTCTTCTCCTTGAACTAGGTTACTGCAGGTACTGGACGTTACAGAACTGGAGCCCTGCAGGCCTAGGGCTCAGCTATCCAAAGCAGATGTGTGGAATTTCATGGCTCCACAAGTATTTAAGTCACCTCAGACAACAAGTGGCACTTTCTTTAGGGCAAAACTCACCTCTCAACCATCTTTGGGAGCACCAACCGTGTCATCTGAGCAAAACAAGGGACAGAGAACAGAAAAGCATCAGAGCCAAAGGAGCAGACCTGAATGCACCCATTCAGGTCATCAGTAAGGAGAGTCAGCTGAGGCATGGAACATGGCATATAATTTGAACACAAAAATAAATGTTGTGCCCACTTTGGGGGAAAAAAAAAGAGTTATTTGGGGGGAGGGATCATGAACACCACACAAACAGACCCTTTTCAGAAAAGTTACTTCATTACCTCTGCTTTTGTGGGAGCTGACAACTTCTGCTAATCCAGTAGCTGGTCCTCTTTCATAATATTAGTACAATAGATAAAATACTTGTCCTTATTTCTGTTTCAGATATACAAAGCTTACTTATTAGATTGGTAGTATTTTTGTCATTACAAAAGAGTGTGTATATTTGGCTACCTGACTAATCACAAAGAAATGAATGAATTTAATAAATATGTGGAGAGTCACATTTAAAAAGCAGACAGAATACTTGTTCATTATTGTTTGGGACAACTATGACCTGAACACAAGACTGACTATCCAGCACAGAAGTGTGTGTGTGGAGTCATTTCAGGAACATTTCACTGTCAGGATTTCATAGAGCCCCTGTCAATAAAGTACATATAAAACAGAAGAACTGCAAAAAAAAATAAAAAAATAAATAAATAAATAAATAAAAAAGTTATAGAATGTCCTCACAAGGTGCATGTTACATTTACCAGTTCTGTCAGGACATTTCATCAGTAAAACACGAGACAAGCTGCAAAGCATGTAGGGATGTGTTCCCGTGGAGACAAACAGAAAGATGGAGGGGGCAGAGGGCTAAAGAAAGACCACAGAGAGAGAGAGAGAGAGAGAGAGAGAGCACGCGCATGCGCAAGAATGAGCGCGTGGGCTGAGCAGAACAGACAGTGTGGGTGTAGTTTTCCGTTGCTTTGGGAACCACAGAAACTGCAGGTACAACAGCATCATGGGGAGGGGAGACACTGGAACTCTGGGAAAGACCGACACCCAGTATGCTACTGCAAAGCACAGATGCAGCTCCAACTTACACGTGAGTGACAAAACCAGAACACAAACCTGGGTAACACTGACCTGGCAAACAGACATGATGTTGACATTGATCACAGTGTCGATAAACTGAAGTCAAGAAAAAAAAAATTTGTTAGCGTTTAACCCTTCCCAAAGAAGGCTGGTAGTGCATCATGTAACATGAAGTCATACGCTGATGAAATGTGGAATTTGCCAAATTAATAAATGTAAATATGCTATAGTTCCACAAGAGTATGAACTATTTTAATCAGGAACATAACAGAAGGTCCAAGTACATCAAAAATGACAGCTACAAATACTGGGGGAGGGGCAACAAATAAAAACTTACATTATTGAGATTGGGGATGTTTAGAAAGTACTCTGGGTAGGGGTATGAAATTCCGACATTGTTCACTGTGGAAGGGAAGTCATTTTAGTACACAACGAAAACATACACTGCTGCTTCCATATGGCACCAGCAGGTGGAAGCAAAGTCTCAGAAATGAGGCTGAAAACTACAGAAACTGCACTGGCAGGGGTGGACATTGGGGCACATAAAAGGAACATCTGATGCTTTTGCTAAAACACACACACGCACAAATAACTTCAAGCTGTACACCAAGCTACCAGTTCATCCCTTATCTATTCAGAAACCATTTCTCCTTTACTTGGTATTTACCAGTTTAAATCTGATCTCATAGAAGACCCTCCCCCCAGTTCTCCACAGCTAACAGCCAATAGGAACAGAGAAACAAAAGAAAATACACCTGGGGGCGACAACAGTCTCTAGTGCTCTATGCAGAGAAATGATTACTTACCCAGAATGCCAATTTCCAGGCCTGCCAGTTCCTGTTCAATAATGGGATAGATGTCTACAGATCCAAAATCCACAGCAATGGTTCGTGTCTCCACCTTATATTGGCTTTCTGTTGGGAGCGGGGGGGGGGTCCACAACACTTCAATTTGGCAAGTCTAAACTGCTCATAATTAACGTTAGGAAGGAGAATAAAGGGGCACATCCTGAAGCCTTTAAAAAATTTCCTCCAACATTTAGTGCAAAAAAAAAAAAAAAAAAAAACCTGCACACATTAATATTCTACTTCTGCTGCCAAGCGGGATCTCTCAGGGGGAGACCCCCTAGTCCCCAGACAAAAAAGGAACTCCATTTTCCTTGTGCAGACAGCAGGTGGCAATGCCTCACTACTTATGCTGCACAACTCTGCTCTCCAGCTCACTGCACCCACTGCAATTAGAATTTATTGTCTTCAGAACCATTTATCTGAATGGCATTCAGTGAATTACAGTAGGAAAATTCCTCCAATATTCCACAGTGAGGAAGACAGGCAAATACACACACAAGCTCAGGATGGTGTGAACACAGGTGGACTGTCGTTCAAGGTCTTAACCAAAATCATGACTGTTGCAGAAATCAGAAATCAAAGGACACAGTGGGTACCAGGTCTTTTTAATGATTTATTGAGGGGGCAAGACTGTGGAGGCCCAGCAGCCTCACCACCCACCTCTCCCCAAGCCCACCCCACTCAGGGCTACAGGCACGACAATGGAAATGACACGGCAGGCAGCTGAGAGGCCTTGACCAATAGCATCGCACCAGCTGACGTCAAGGCTGTGGGGGGCTGGGGGGGCAGGATTACCAGTGAAACGGCACCGTTTGTGCAATAACCCACTAACACCACTGCCTTCTCCCAACACTTCCCTAGCAAAATAAATCTAAAATCATCATCATAAGTTCTTACAAGCACATGAAAAGTGAATCTGGGTTCAAGTGTGCAAACTGTCGTGGTTGGGGAATCTGCCAGGCAGCACCTCTTACTGTTATTTCAGACAGAAGAGGGTGGTCACTGGATAGATAAGACACCTGTCCACAGACTAGCCTGCTTTACAGTTCCCCATTTACAAGCATGAGAGGGGACTTTTAAACATTTCCTGCATGTTTTAACATCTACTAAATGGTACCAGGTGATGTACTGGTTACAGCCTTGATTTTGCACTCAAAGGGCAGGGGGTTTGAATTCCACTTCCTGCTGTGTAGTCCCCTCAATTAAGGAACCTACCCTGAAGTGACACAGCGAAAGTTACGCTGGTGCAGAAAAGTGTACTGCACAATTCTCTCATGTTGGACAACGGTCCAATCAGTAAACCGGACCAATTACGTCGATTGCCATCATGAAATGTGACTGTTGGTCATTCAAATTAAGCATTTAGATTCGCAGACAGAAAGGAGAGTAAACAGATTAGAAAGCAATGTTGTAAACAAACAGATCCTTGGGAGGGGGGGGGGGGGG
>UFQX01000056.1:131339-156339 GCA_900497675.1 Arapaima gigas
AAAAAAAAAGAGCCGGGGGGGGGGGGGGGGGGGGGTCACACAGAAACCTGTCGTGACAGCCCCTCAACCAGAGGAATTAACGTATGTTGGGAGGCAGATCTGTGACAGTCTACCCCCTATCAAGGCAGAGCCACAGGATTTCCTCTCCTCCTGACACACAGTGCTCCACCCACAAATATTTTCCATGACAGAGTTGTGTGGCTGATTTCTGGGTGCTTGGAGAGGGTGGGATGTGACTTGCAGAGAATAAACAGTACGAAAGCAAGAAAAGCCTGGCGCTACAATCCCACAACCAGCTGGCTGGGAAAGGGACATGGAGTCCCTGTTCTAGAGGGAGCATAGATCTCCTGAATGGTCATACTCATTCAGCGAGGAAGGCCTGGGGGCACCACTGTGGTTACAGAGACTCCTTGCTGCCCCATTCTGACCACTATCAAACAAAGGCAGATCCTTAGACTCTTCCATTCAGACCACCTGTTGAAATATGTCATATGAGTCAGGTGCCACATGTGTACACAAGAATGCCAAGGGACACCCCCATCAAACCACACGGAGCTGTTCACTCATGTCCCAATTTCACATTCCACTCCCTGTACAGATGGCTCTGCCTGCGCAATTCTGACCTGTCGCAGCATCAGCAGCCAGGCAACAGAGCTGGGAGTGCACCCGACTTTCCGCACAGAGCTAAAAATACCACCCTTCATTAGCATAGGGCTGACTGACACTCATTGAGTGGAGAGGGGATTGCAAAAAAAAAAAAAAAAAAAAATCCACACAACAACTAATCAAAACACTAAATATTAGAGAACATTGCTGGTAAATTCACTCTAAACAAGTGCAATCTTTAGCTGCAACTTACTACTCAAATTATTATTTAAATATTGTTCATATTCTGTAGTATTTAAAGTCTATGGAATTCATATGACCGTCAGGTTTAAGCTAAAACAAATCCATTGATACTTAAATCATCATCATCATCATCATCATCATGAAAAAGCCATAAACAACAGCAGGTAACTGAATGCAGTGCTGGGGAGCAGCATTAGAGCTCCTTTCATTCATACAGTTCTACAGGGAGTGTAGGAATAGAAAAGTGCCACCTAGCGACTTGGAGACGTCATCCAGCTTCTCCTGGGACCGGCTGATGAGCATGATGGCGAAGCCCCGGCAAGCAAGCTGAGGGGGGTAGAGAAAAAAAAAAAAAAAAAAAAAAAAAAAAANGGGGGAAAAAAAAAAAAAAAAAAAAAAAAAAAAAAACCACAGGATACAGTCAGTCAGCTGGTTACTCAAGGCAAAGGCCAGTTCCTGGAGCCCTTCTCTCCATGAGGGTGGCATCCAAAGGAAGGGAATCTCCAGCACTATTCACTATTTCCCCACCACCAACTCATCCCCAGCAGTACACCTGAACCACCCCCAGCGCAACCTGAACCTGTACCTCAAACTAAAACTATACGAGCAAAATGATTTTTCCACCACAAGAAAAAATCGCAAGGTGTGCCATTTTCAGGAGTTAGAGATGGTTAACTGCAGGACCACTGGGACCCCACATAGGATACAACAAGTCAGGCATGGAGTCCATCCAGCTCAAACAAGTTCACAAAAGGCAGACGTGTGGTCCCACCACCATGTTGCCCATCCCCCCCAACGTCTGAGCGAAACCTATCCCGATGAGTCACCGTGATTTCCGTGAAGGAAATTAAATGCACAAAAGGGCAGGAAACTCACCTCCTCTGCATAGGCTTTCCCGATTCCATCTGTGGCTCCCGTCACCACTGAAATACGGCAAGGGGTGGGGTCAGCAGGGCCAGAACACACACGGGGCAATTTACAGTTACCAATCCACCCTAAACACATCTTCAGACTATGAAAGGAAACCCACACGAACATGAGAACGTGCGAACTCCACACAGACTGTGCCAAACCAACTCGAAGGTACTCGAGTACCATCACCACCTGCTGACGCCTGGAGCAACCAGAAATAAGTTATATACTCCCAAAAGCCACAAATGTAAATATGAAAGGACATGAAGTGCAGTTGATCTGAGGGAAACTGTTTAGGTCAGGGTTGCCAGGGCAAATGATTTTTGGACATTTACTGAGTGCTGTCCCTACCTGGCCAAGAACAGAAAAGATATTTCAGCCACAGTTCCTGTGACCCTGCTTTTTCGAGAGGAGTAAGGAAACAAACTGGTGCAATAAGCACAAGAAGACAGGGCTTCACTGTTTTGTCACCACCTCCACTTACCCATGAACTCAACCTATACACCCCAGGGGCAGCGAACCTAAGGCCAACAGGGGATCAACACAGGGAGCTGATAGCCACCGAGGCTGCACTGGAGAGGAGTGAGGGAGGGGTGATGACGAACAGTAAGGCCAAGGTTGTGGGGGGGTACTAAAAATAGAAAGGAGAGAATGAAAGGCAGTGAGTGGTGAAGGGAGAAGAGAGAGGCACTGAGCTGTGATGAGACATTCATTTACAAGGGAGAAAAGCTTTTATTTTAAGAATGAAATATCTCCTTGTCTTTATAAAATATGTATATATTTTTTTAGAAGCCCTCAAATTGGTGAAGTGTGAGCATGTCATTTCTGAAAGGACAGGCTTCTGAGTCACAGTTGATGAGGATCTAATCACAAGACCCACAGAAAAACATACTTAATGACAAGTGACCAACTAGGGGATGGGATCACCCCTCATTCAGCATTGTCTTTAAAACTATGAAGGAAAAAAAAATATCCATTCTAATTGTTATCCAAACTCAGTAAGCCCAAGCTTTTGTCGCTTTATTTAAAAATCTCCAAATAACGACAGATAATCTATTGGTGCCCAAAACCCCCCTGCCTCACTGAGCCAGTCTCCCACCAGGACTTAATTCCCTTCACGTGAGGACGACACGACGTCAGCAGCACGCTGCAGAAAGCAGCTATGCAGGCAGGTGCACAAATATACATGTCTGCGCACGCATGTGTGCATGGTGGGGGGCACTACCAGCAACTCATGACATTTGCCTGTAGCACCACAAGGGCACCACTCTGTAGGAACAGGTTGAGCCGACACCAGTAAGAGTCATGGATGAGAACTGGAGGTTGACAACATCCGGCCCCCCAGAGCAGTTGTTGGGAGCGACAGCAGTGCGTGGTAGGACACGCAATGGGGCAGGGGGGCTCAGAAGCGCATGGCTGCGTTGAGAAGCGGCGACACCCTACAGCACCGCACTGCTGGAGCAGCTAAATATTACAGAGCCTAAAAAAAGCAGCAGCAAGATTAAAAATAGCAGCCAGGCTGCGCAGCCTCGTCTGGTGCCACGGCAGCAGCGGAATACCAACGAGCCCCCCCCCTTCCGCCCCCTCAAATCTGCATCATACTCGACCCCTTCCTGGCCACCACAGCCCTGACTGCTCAGTGGCCACAGGGAGGCGCCGGTGCCCCATGCATCCACACCCCTTCTGCTGCAAAGCAAGAGGCTCCCCCATTCTGCATGCTGCCCTCTCTGGCACCGTGGCAACCAAGCCAGTGCAGCTTCACCAGCCGTCCTTGAGCAGCAAACTGCACCTCATCTGACCACGTCAGAGACTGTGTCCCCCCCCAAATTTCCTCCCCTTTGTCCTTCAAGAGTCATTGTTTTAAGATGATGCACAGTAATTATTTATTCATTTATCTCTTTTCACCAAGGGAACTTAAAACTAATTTGTACACTAAGCTACTTACACTAATTTACCCTTTTATACAGCAGGGTAAATTTTACTGTATCAGTTCAGGGTAACTACTTTGATCAAGGGTACTGCAGCAGGAGGTGGGATTCAAACCCAGGTAGCTGTAACTACTCTACCACCTGCTTCCCACTAGTACAAGGACCCCCAGGCTACAGGACCCTTCCTACTAGAGCAGATGAGAAATTTCCAGAATGTTCCACCAGGCAGTTTAAAGACCAGAGAACCATGAGGAAGCAAATCAAGTGTTCACAAAGACCAAAAGAATGTTCACAATTCAAGTTTCTTAAAATGTTTTTCACACCAAGTCAGACACACTACCACCCCAAGATAATCTGTTAAAAAAATAAAATCAGTGAAAAAAGAAAAAACTGTGGATCTGGCTGGTCAAATGGTCACAACTTGTTTGACCCCCCCCACCATCTCCCCCAAGTGTCACGACCATCTTCTGTTCGGTGATGGTGACATGAGAACAACTGTTTCTCCATAAAGAAAAATAATGTGCTCATTCATGAACCAGACTGACAGGTTTTAGAGATCATCACTGGTTGAGGTGTCCCAGCCTGCTGTTGCGCAGCAGTGGAATGTGAACTGGGCAGAATGTGGTCAACACATTTGGCTACACTGAACCCCCCCAGAGGTCGGTTCAACTGGGTTGCGACACCCCCCCCCCCCCAAATCTAGAATAACTGGACAAGCAGAACAGCGGTACTTGTGACAAGTTGCACAACTGGAAGCAGTCAGTTCACCTGCAGGAGCCAAACTGCTGCCAACACGCCTGAGCACCCAGGACATGTTCCCACCCCCAGCCTTTTTCAGGACCAAGGATGCACAACACAGAATGTGCAACCCCAAAACATTCGGCAGGAGCGGCAAAGGGCCGCTGGGGCACGACGACCTGCATTTTTAGTGTAACAAGACAGGCAAAGAAATGCTTTAATAAGCAAAAAAAAGACAGAGTTTCTGTCTCTGGCCATCAGCTGCTGCTGCTCCAATGGCAGCAAAGGGTGCCAACCAAACAGAAGCAGCACAAAAATAAGTTCAAACCGGCAACCAAGGAAACGTGGACTGGGGGGGCTGGAGAATTTTCATATTATTAACGAGGGTTTTGTTGCGAGGAAAGGTTGAAAATATGAATGTTTGCAGCAAAAAGACAGATGGAAGATCTCATTTCTTTATATAAATTAAAAAACCGTGAGTCGTGACACAGATGAGAACAAGGAGAGAGGGGGAGGAGGGGCGAGCAAAAGCAAGTGAGAGACAGTGGAGGGGGGGGTAGGAGGAGACTGTACCGTGTGAGGGGAGAGATGGAAAACAAGCGATGGGGGCTGGAGATAGGTTCCTCCAATGGGGGGGGGGGGGAGAGCTGCAGTTTACCCAGCAGCCTCTGCAGCAGCACGTGTCTCACAAGGTGCCTGTCACGTGAACTTCTGCACCACCCCCCCAGCAGAAAACAGACCCCCTCTCATTCTCCTTCCACAAACCCCCAGCCCCAGCAGCCAGTCNAAGGTGCCTGTCACGTGAACTTCTGCACCACCCCCCCAGCAGAAAACAGACCCCCTCTCATTCTCCTTCCACAAACCCCCAGCCCCAGCAGCCAGTCGCATGGAGACACAATAAACAAGCCACTGGATCTCTCACACACACACACAGTGTGCTGTTGCAGGAGAGAGGGTTTGCATCTAACTGATTCAAAGGCACTTGGAACATGCAAGTCGCCATTCATGTATGTTTGTATCACTGTTGCATGAATGGCGTTGAGTCTATTCACAAAAACTGCCTGGCAACAAGCACTTGTACAGAGCAGAGGCCCAGGAGCAGCCAGGTAGGCACCTTCTGGCCATACCTGTGTGTCACACTCCTCTCTCTCTGACATATGAACAAGATCCAAAAGAAACCCAAAACAATCTGACCCCCCCATCTCAAGAGCAGTGCCCCTGAATGACAACATTATGCTTACATAAAGCAATCCTCTCAATAAAATGGCAGCATAGTGGGAACAGGCGCCTCGGGAAGCAACTGAAGTGATGCTCTGAGGAAGCCTTTGTGCCAGTCAGACCACGTGAGTGCCACCTGGGAAGATGGTGCCTGGGGAAAAGTGTGTCCCCAACAGTTGGCTGAAATACATGTCACACCCAATGTCATGACCCTGTCCTCTCAGCCAATCAGAGCAGGCTTTTTTGCTGAGGACTAAAAGAGCACCCTCCATCCTTTCAGCTTGTTGGCCCCACCTATCCATTCACACCCACCCTTAAATCCCCAGGCAGTGATGCCGAGATGCACGACTACTGCAACACACTGCATTCTTACATAACATCCATTACAGTGTATTAGAGGCCTGATTCCAGTTGAACCCAAACTGCATGGTTCTCCAGTCACCTGAACCAGAAACCACAACACACCATCTGTCTAGAGGATGTTTGCAGGACCCTTGTTACTCATTTTAAGTGTACAACCATAATTTAGTTATCCTTTGTTTTCTAGCATCAGTGATATTCCTGACTTGCTGTCTAGTCCACGCTGGCCCTACAATACCCATCATTCCTTGCCCTTCACAACCCATGTGACTGGGAGGCTGCCATCACCAAGACAGGAGAGAATGAGAGCCTACTGTTAAAGGCACCCCAGACTTGCATTTCCACATCAGCCTCCTCAAGTCTGCCAGCAGGGGTCCCTCTCATACGGTGGTCGTCTCTGGTCTGAGGCCCAGATGATGCTGGCCAGAGGATGGAACTTAAACTGGAACAGCATCCAGAATGTAGGACCTGTCCCTTGCCAGAAGGGAGCATCATTACTACCTGGCAGCAATCCTCAGACGGGATCCCACCAGGGTCATTTTCACATGATACCTCTTCAGGGCTCTTTTACCAAGATGGGCCTATAAAATACTTGAGAAATTAACAACTGTATCTATAATATTTTATTTCAGCTGTGTTCTTAGTTCAATTGTGTGTGTTGTAGTTAATGCTGGCTATTAATTTTAAAGACATTGTGTTTCCCATTGATTTGCTATAACTCTTCATTGTCATCCTGAAAAGGGTTTCCTAAATGGAAAGACAGGGGCCAGGTGTTCCTATGAAGCTGTATTCACAGAAAGAACTGCTGCTGGAAGGTAAGGAGTCATTTTATTGGTGGTTTGTGAGATTAATGATGACATCGACTTGACTGGTGGCATGCAGTAATGATGATAGGACACTTCTGGTGTGGAGTCACCTACAGAGCAGGATGGACCATTAAAAAGAAAAAGAAAAAAATTGCCCCACCCACTTCACTGCCCATCATACTGTCCCTTGACCCACTCACTACCTCACTGGGCCCTCTCAGCCCCTTCTTTCACCCCATTCACCAATGCAGGCCCCTGCCCCCCTTACCTGACTGCCACTCTACCTCCCTGCCCCATCCTCGCAGTTCACCAGCTGTGGGAGAATGTTCATGCCAAAAGCGTTGACTCGACTGGTCCAACTGGAAATGCAGTTTTGTTGGTTTCTGGGAGTGTTCATCGGGTCCTGTTCTTCTACCCCACCACCACCACCCCCTCCTCACGCCGCGTCCGAGCGCTGTTTCACAATAAAGCACCTAATTCACATTTTAGCTGAAGGAGGGGGGGGGGGGGCGCTGCTGTCACTAGGCAACGACCCCAACTGGACCTCCCACCCAAGATCTGAAACCAGCGCAGCAGAAACGTCTGACAGCGCAGTTCAGGCACGCTAATTATGACAATTACGCAATATTTACCGGACTTACAGGCCTTCTCCGTGCGCGTTTAACTGCGAAACATGACAACTACGCTTTGGGAACCGCATTCAAACTGCGTCAGACTATTTCTTGGTCGCTATTTTTTACCACCCGATTCAAATCACACGCGCATGAAAGAGTCCAGCCTGGTCCGGAAAGCGGCGGTCCAGCATCACAACTCATCTTCATGGTTAAACATGAAGGAGCCACACGCGTGTGTGGGGTTGAGTAACTGGGTCAAAGTAGGCCGAACGATTCCTGCAGACTCCCCGCAGACCCCCTCCACTGCCCAGGATGAGAACCACTTAACACACAAACCGTCTTACACTAACTGTGCGGGGGGGATGGGGCGGGGGAACTGAATCATCACAGTGCCCAAAATTATAACTGATATTTTCAGCACGTGACCGAAGCTGTAATGTGCGCAGATGAGTCGTTTCTAATGACCTCGCATTTCAGTGGGATTCGAACCAAAGTACCACCTTCATGCAAAACCACTGTAGAGTAGCCCGATGACTCACCATACCAGCATACACTGAGTGCCCATATATGACAGCCATCTAATCAATAGCACCCGGGTGACGTCTAAAAAAATGACTGTCACCGCAGAGCCTCTTTCCCTCTTTAAAAAAAAATTCGAGCCCCTCGTTCTGCCTCAGACGCCACTTTGCATCCAGGTTGTAACATTCGACTGATGACGACGCTTCCAGCGCGCGCCGCCCGATGTTCGCCCGCGAGCTCGCAACAGGGAACGAGCGCGACACACACGTGTAGAGGTGCATCTCCGCGGCGAACTCACCTGCCCATTTGCCGAGCCTGGTGGAAACGAGTTGGCCGTTGCCCAGCACCCAGACCCGGAGCCCCGCCAGCAGCATCCAGAAGAGCCACACAGACAGCAGGGCCAGGGTTAGAGTGCCGACCCAGAACACCGACGCTTCGGCGTCGAACGGCCGCATGGCAATCTAAGGCCGGTGTGGAAGCGTGGTTTCAAGTCGACTGAAATTACCTAACGGCGTGAGGAACCCCTGGAAGGGGAGGTTGTGGCATCGCACAACTCTTTTACAGTCTTCACAGATTCGCGTGTACGCCCCCCACCTACTCTTTAGGCTCCCAGCAGGCCCACCTCCAATAGCTATTGGATAATGTTGGTGTCACATTTCAGGACTTTTTTCTTATTGGTGAATGTGGATGTCAATCATGCAGGGTAGTTCTCATTCATTTTCCTTGCTATCCGTAGTGGGGAGGGCTGGACCCACTCTAGTCCGAAATTTCATTGGACTGATATTATAGCAACCCGAAATCCAAGTGTTTTATTGGTCTCCCATTCGACAAGTTTCATTGTCACACCAAGTATTATAAAACAACTCCAGCCCACGCGTTCTCTGAACGGCCCACACTATTTTATGAATGGAGGCCTTCTCCGATTGGTAGAAAACCGGTATCCACACCCGCCTCTTGCACTAGCTTCTTGAAGGAAACCATACGTTTGAATATATGTCAGTCACAACCACCCCTCACCCTCCTCCCGAGTCGTTGCCCAGCTGACTCACCTTTCACTATTCAAAAATCCACGACATCCGACAAAAATAAAACTGAATCATTTAGTATTTTTTTTCTTCAGCTTCCAGTTTCGGCATTTATAGTGTTCAGTTACTCTGGGAAGCTCTAATATGGATGCTCAAATAACATATTCCAGTGGATGCATGCCACAACAATTGTAGGAAAAGACTCCTGTTCCCAGAATGCCTCCACACTTGGAGGTCAGTTTGAAGGACTCTCGCGAGATTTTATGTCGTAGTAGCGCTGAAATATGCGGAAGTGAGAGAGTGATTACATAAACAGCGAGGAGCTGCAGGGAGCAGATAGGGTAGAGCGTGACACGGCGGGTTGTATGCAGCTGCAAACATATATGCACGTATGCACACACGTGCTTCACTGCAGCAGTGTGGCGGAAAACAGAAGACACAACTGAGTGTAAAGCAGACGTGTGTGGGGGATTTAAAAACAAACAGAGAAACGTATTTGTGAGAAGGCCAGTGCACGTTGGCTGCTGGCGCTCAGGACCCGCCATGCTGCCACGGATCTCGGCTCCCTGTTCCGCCAGTGAAACCAAACACCAAAATAACACACACAGCAGCCGCTCTCGAGTGGGAGACGTGCACAACGGCAGCTTTAACGCCTGCTTAGTAGCAAACTCCAGACACTGTGTAAAATGCACCTGCAGACACGTGTTTTACTACAGTATAAAAGCAGCATGTCCTCACACTTTGGTATATAGAGCTTTTCCACGTGTACAGTTCTATTATTGTTTCAAGCCTAATTTCCGCGAAATGTCCGCTCGTTTCGTGGATGTAAAAATGCTCATCATCTGCACAAAACAAAGTGTGATCACCTCAATAAGTTTGTGCCACAGTTATGAAACATTAAGTTTTGCTCATACAAACATAATAATTGTGAGTCAGGCAGCAGACACACCTGTCACGAGCCCTCAACACAGTAAAAACAAGGTAATGTTGTAAGGTGCACACGCTGTACGCGGCCTCTTTTAGGAGATACCACGCATAATTCGGCCTGCAAATGTGCACTTCAGTAGCAGAACTTTTACTCGTGTGTGTGTGTGTGTGTGTGTGTGTGTGTTTGGGGGGGGGGGGGTATACGCATGTTCCCGCACACACTCACGCACGCACAGCTGTACACAGACGCTGCTGTCCCATTCTTACACACATTCCAGCAGCAGACGGAGACGTGATTCTTCCCTTTTGCATTATATAACAGTGGTTTTCTAAAAAAAGAATTCATGGTAAACACTGCGGGGCTATTGTTTGATTGTAATGAATTTTCATTTTTATTTTTTAAATATAATCTTTGATAGCTATTCTGGCTTCACACGGCGGTCCGCAACATGCAGCATTTTCCAAACCACGCAATAGCTGCATCAAGAAAACGTCAGGGAATATTTTCAGTTATAAAATCATATTTGTCTGATTTGAAATAATTTATGTTTGAAAGGAAATTAATGTGAAAGTAAATAACATAAATCCACACATTGAAGAGAAAGTATCGTTTATTTTTGATTCTCTGTTCGACATCTCCGGCACCAAACTTTTTCATCTTTTCATGTTGTTAAATATAGTCCGCAAGATCACATTCTTACATAAGTCTGTTATATAAATAGGCTGCTTAACTTATTTACAATTGTCCTTTTAATCAGAAACATTGTTTTTATTAATGGAAACAGAACACCAGCACACATCAATGACTTCTTGAAGCACTATGTGTTTATTGCATAATTCAGTGCAAAATATGTATTTTTGTAAAGCCCACAAATTATGCCAAAACCCTTCTGAAAAATATACATTTTCTGCGTACTGAAATGCATCTTTTTGACAACCAGGATGCGGACGACAACGTAACAAACACCCGATATTTTTCATCAAGTAGAGGAACCCCGACACAGCGCCTCTGTGAACCATCACAACTTACACAAACACACCCTTTAATTCATTGGTGTAAACTGACAGTCACAGAAATCCTGTCCACAGCAGAGGCTCTCAGAGGCAACATCAGCTTTTATCCTGAGTAACTTTTATTTAAATATTTTCCTGCAATCATTTTATCCAACTAGTCATTTTACCAATCAGAAGCTGGAATTCAGATGTAAAACAACACTGCAGTTGTTGCGCTTTGCATACATTTAAGTGAAGAAACTTTTCTTGGAAACTTCACAGTTAAATTGATCATCTGCTGGGCCGTCTGTGGATCAGCACCACCGGGCCGCAGAGAGCCGCCGCCAGCAGTACTTCCGGCTCTATCCCGCCGCCGCCCCAGCCGCAAACACACCGCTATCACCATCAAACACACTCCCATTCTCCCAGCCACATATTGCCCGAGTGTGCTCTGCCTGCACCAATGTATTTTTTTGCGTTTACTTGCCGGAACAGACACACACACACGCACGCACGCACGCGCGCGCACACACACCTGAGCCTGCACAAAGACACGCGGCGCCATACAGCCACACTTTCGCCACAGTTCCACCAAACATCAGCAGTCATTTCCACCTTTCTACACGCACCTTCTGTACTCCACCTGTACATAAGTACCTGTGCATAATCTGACAAAACGCGTGTTGTGTTTGCATGCCCAGGCAAGGGGTTCTTATTTAGTATGTGGTTATTTAAGGCTTCACCTTTTATTTAGTACTAAAACCCACATCTGAGCAATAACACATTCTGCCAGTATATTCATAACATCAATATAGTTCATTATTGTGTCAGAGAAAACTTCTGCATTAATAAATAGCTCTCTGCATATCATCTTTTTGAAAAAAATCTAATATGTTTATGGTGTGAGTGATATGAACAAGAAATGCATTATTTGTTATATATTATCATAACAACAGTAACATTTAAGTCTGTCCATTTTGGAGAGGTCACATATGTTAAAGGTATCTGCACCTGCTGTAACATTTGTTATTTAGTATCAGTATTTAGTACATTTCTTATTAATCCATCTGTTTAAAGCACAAAAGTGGACTATATGATCTTACATAAATATTTTAAACTGTCTTTCTATATCAGCAAGTAAAAATTAAATTTTTACCTGCATACACAGATTTATATTTACAACTTCCAATTTAGGGGTCAGTTATATTCAGTAACTGTAGGTATTTTACTATGACGATACTATATTTTTCCTGCTCAGTGATAAATGTACACATATTTGTAGCAAGCAGTTTGATGTTTTTTTTTAAATTATTTTTACCTGATTCTCTGGCTTTCTTACATAATAAATGATCAAATTTCACATTCACTGCAATTCTATGACTTATCTTTGCTTGTTCTAATGTCCCTGGAAGCAATCAATGCACCATATATTTCAGTTAAGGTCTTGCTACAGCAAACAGCACAGCAAACACAGCCGGATTTTTGAACAGACAATGGAATGTAAGGCAGTGTACCTGTCAGGAGTGTCTCACTGTATATCTGAAGGGTTTGCCTTCCTTTGGGGCCCATGGAAAACAGAGTAAATTCCTGGGGACACAGAGAGTCAGAGAGAGAGAGAGAAGAGGCCTCAGAGCTTCAGAAGTCACAGAAATCCTATAGTTGGGGATATATATCACACTTGAGCCCAGTGCATCACCAGTATGTTTCCTCATCATCAAAATTCAGCACCACTATCACCATCTTTACTGCTAATATAATCACAAAGGGAAACGTTTTTATTTCCTGTTACCGTATGTTCATCATGTTCTAATATCACTTTTGTAAAACCACAAATGTAATTCAAACAGAATGCTTTAATATTTTTTATGTTCGGCCCTTCTGAACATACCTACATCTTCACAATAGGTAATAATCCTTACTACTAAAACTACTAAAACACATACAGAAACAAGGAGACCACACCTAGTGCCGGGAGACCTGCCGGACCACACGATACTCACTGCAGCATGATGTCATCCCTCAATGTCATTAAAACATGTTTATACACATAGTGTATGAAGAATACTACAATAGGAAAACATGTACAGTATAACAATTTAGCTCTTACTAGCAAAATACTGGAGGGAATATTTCCTACATTAAAATTATTATTTCATTATCATGAAATGATAAATATATTATTATCATTCATATTATTATTTAAATGCAAACTTAAACATATATAATACATGTTTTTAAACACCTTTTTCAGCGTGTGAAATGTGCACAAATGTATAAAAGTACATTCTTAATATTATACAAATTATCAACATCCCTGTATTTATTATTTTCTCTTAGATATAATATATATAAACAAATTAATTTTTCGAGTAAAACTGCATGAAATAAAGCATTGAATTAATAATGGTTTCACTAAAATTGTTTTAAAAAGTTTTCTTAAAAAAAGCAAATGTCCTCTTTTGAACATGCTGATGAGTAAAAATGCACCTCACTCCTTTGTTTTGCCTATTTAAAGCATGGAATGGGGGGAAAACAACACACATGAAAGCTGCAATAAATGTGAAACCTGTTCCGCCTGCATACGGCGTGCAGTGCGGCGAGCAGTAAGCACATGGGCCTCACCCTGCTCACAAAAAACAAACACACATCGAGCAGAAACCATGTGGGAAAAGCTTCTTTGACATGGCACACAACTATCCTGTAAGTTTTGGGCCACATACGTCCTGAGTGTGTGTCTCTGCTGCCCCGTAGCTCGAGCCACAGCCCTTGCTGCTATCCATCGGTCTGCCACGCAACTCAGAGCAGAATCCCCCACGAAAAGGTGTCCTCGAACCCCCAGCGTCACCACAGAGCGATCTACCTCCACTGTCTCCCTGACCCCCAGCTGTCCCCCCAGATCTCCTCTGTCCCAGTCCCACTCTTCACAGTAAACACACGGATCCTCAGCCGGTGCAAAACACAGCTGCCTGTGTTCATCAAGACTCTGACATTTATCTACCGAAGGAAATGTGTAAAAGTGTGTGTACCGAGCTCTGAATAAACACACAGTCTTACAGTCGAGCCGTCTACTTGACTTTGGTATTTATTTGACTGAACTGTACATATCAAATGTAACGCGGTCTCCACTGTCCCGTGACACGGGAGGTATCCCAGTGACCAGATGGCACCTAGGGCAGCGGTGATGGTGCAGTGTCCAGACACGCTAAACAATGCTCAGCACCATTCCTCCTCCGATCACGACACACCCATTCCACATCCTGCCCCCCGCTGTCCAACCTTCCAATTAGCTGCCCCCCAGGGAACTTACACACCGACACAAAGCTTGCCTTTGCTGATCACTTTGACCAGTGCTGCTTTCCCACATTAAAATGACCACAGTCATCCCTGGCTTGTCTAAAATGTCCTCCTGAATATATTTCTAACATCCTAATTTGGAGGTAAGGAAGAAAATTTGCAGTCTTGTTTGTTAAAGTGATGTTACACCAAAAACACAGTTTTTCACTGTTTAACACACAGTCAAGCAAGGGGTAAAACAGGGTAGAAAATCTAACAGGCCAAAACTAGTCCTTCCAGTGAAGCCCGGACCAGATTGCAGCATCCTGGGAAGAAACTGACTAAATAAAGAAATATTTCCTGATGATTCCCATCTCACAAAGTGTTCCTCACATTTGACAAAAAAGACAGGTTTATACATAGAGCATCATACTTACCTGTCATATATGTAAGATGTGCATATATGGAACAAATCCCATCCTGTGCAAACCTTCATCTCCCACCTCCGTCCCAGCCTCCAGTATTCCTGTGTTCCCAAGTCCGGGGTGAGGCTGTTTCCCGCTGTACACAGTCGTGGTCCCACAATCCTTTCTTCTTTCATCCGTGCTAAATACCAGCAAAAGTTGTACAACAATATTAGTCAGCTGGAGTTTCTTTTGTTTTACCCACTTAAACAAAAAATATTGTCACAGTTTACCAGTTATTTCAGTATCACAGTTTGATTTTGCACTTATTTGAAACAATTTACATTACGACAGTTGTTATAAAACTGTATCAGATAAAATAAGACTCATGTTTAGATGTAAAGACTCTCATTTTGATTTGTATTTTTATTTTTTCAAGTAAACATAAAACTACAGATTAATCTTTAACTGAACTATTGAAAATTATCAGTGTTGTGACAATTATATTTTTATCATTTAAGATAGAAATAATACACCTATTAATAACAAATACATTAGCATGATGACTAACACAGGAATGACAGTTTTATAATCATACGTTAATTTTGCTCTCGTAGTTGGTGACACTGGGAAAACAGATTAATGACAGAATTGTTGACAAGGGCTGTAAACATATAGCTTTGTTTGGTGAGATTATGTACTGTATGCTGTGACATATACTGAAGTGACCATTTGCAGAGACTGACCATCCTGTGTCATGTCTCCTGTGGACAGCAGCTCCTACAGCGGGTCCCTTTGCATCCCCTCCACCCTCAGGTCCTTAGTCATGTCTGCTTGTGATTTACACTGAACTTCAGAGACATTCACACATGCGCGCGTGCATGCACACACACACACACACACACACACACACACACACACACACTCTACACCTTAGACACTCAGGTACTTCATCTTTTAATCCATGTCTACATTTCTGACACCTTACACTTGTACAACAGTTCCTCTCTCATCAAAACTGCAGCAATTGTTCTAATCACAATATTTACTATGCTTATACATGATCTCTCACTGTGTTTCACTCCAGTTATATGTTTTACACAGATAAATTTCTGGCAGCACTGGAAGACAAGGCTACCAACAATACTGATGGACATGTTTCACTGACAGAATATTCATTTTTCCCAAATATGTCGAGCATCCCTTCATAGGAACCATATATATATACAACAGAGACTGCTGTGTCGCCACTGCCTGCAGCCCAATGTGTCCTGTAAAACTTTTACTGCGGCCCAAACTAAGAAACTGACAATTAACAGCACCAAGTACACCACACTTCAGGAAAGGTATATGTGAGCCTTTTTTCTTTTAAATACTGTTTTTGTCATTGATCACTTAAAAATGCTGCTGGAAAATGTATATATATATGTGATATATATATATATCTCTCAATATGGTGAATGTATACTTGGAGTTTGCGGTGAAAATGCACGTGGTAGTTAGAGGGGCAAAAATAACCCAGTGTGTGTGTGTGCAATGGGGGCCTGGGCTGTTTCTGTGTTCAAAGAGCCGGGTGATTTGTAGCCTCCTAGTTACCTGCCTGCCCCCGCAAATAGACACCAGAGTCTGGCCCTCTGCTATGGGTCTTTAGGATCACAAGCCCTACCCAATTCCCCATCCTCATCAGCTTATTAGAACCCAAGCCGCACTGTCCTGCTGCTGGCTCTATGCCCATTGCATCCAAACTTTCACACGCATCCGGTGTGCAGAGCACCACACCCTGCTGCCTCTGCTGCCCTTACCACGTGCTCCTCTGAAATGGACCAGATGACAAGGCCCCATCCAGTTCATAACCCTACACAACCTTCACACACCCAGATGCCAGACACACTGGCCCTTTCCTCACTGCCAGTGGGGCCACAGAGACCTTCCTCCCTCAGTTGCACCCCACTGGTCTGAAACAAGTCTCAAAATAGTGACCATTTAATGACAGCACCTCTCCACACCCCTGTGGCCCCTTTGTCCATGTTTCACCATGTTTCTGTGCTGTGCTACCTTCGTGTTTCCCACCATCCTTCCTGATCTGCTTCACTGTGACTCTAACCCCCTGCAGAAATGCTTCTCTCATGATTCCTATTTTCATATTTAATGTAGCTAGATTTTTTTAATTGTCCAGGAAATATTATAATTAGTTTCCTTCAAATTATGGCAATAATTCTATCAGTGAAAAATGCATTGACACCTGACTAAAATAATCAAGGAAAGTTACTGACTTTTGAAAGAGAAACTTGTCCATAACACCCAAAAATACCCCAATTAAAATATAGAATAATTTCTATGGCATTTATCTTATTTTATTTCCTTGATTTTGTTCTGACTCTGACGTCACAAAGCAGACCCCACAGTGACTTTGACAATACGTATCAATTGCTTATTATTTATAAAATGACTGAAGCATAACAACATTTTTAGTAAGATATATGTTAGTTTCTATTACAGTAGAATTTAATCCTTATTTATTAATTCATGTATAGATAAAAATAATGATGTTTGGCAAAATGAAAAATATATTTATTATGTTTTTATGTTACATGTATATATTTTTTTAACAAGGTCCCTTAGGTAATTTTTCCCAATTCCATTTGACAAAGACTGAGAAATGCATTGTCAAACTAGACATAATTATATTGCTTTTCAAGGACTAAGAAGTGAACAAATATACTTACACAATACTTGTGTTACTTTCCACACCACTGGTCTCCAACTCAGAAGTATTCACCCTACTGATACACACACAAAAAAAAGAAATCAGTTAAAGTGGGACAAACAAATATATATACATACATATCCAATGTCAGTTTCAGTTGCTGTCCTTGTTACAGTTTTAATTCATTTCACATTTGCAGAAAGGCTCAACTTAGCATCATTTCAGCAAACATTTGCCAGTTTAACACATTTTACCAGTTTATTCAGTCAGGCCTGTGTTATACTCTGTTCTCATTTTATTCCAGAACTATATATGGTTGTAGGATCATGTTCGTCTGCTGGACTTATTTGTTTCTATATGCATGTAAATATAAATACAAATAAATGTTAAAATGGCCACCTGTAAATTAGCTAATTTTTGTTTTTTGTGAAATTACTGTAATGTAGTCATGAAAAACACTGTTTTGTTTCATTTTATTTCTCATATTTTAGACTGAATATTGGTGGTAACTATTCTTAGATCACAAATCTAAGACTTTTGTGAGGACATTAAATTTCTTGTGACTGAAGAGATTGATTTTGTAAGTTGCTGCTTACTTTGTAGGAATTTGTATTATTTGATCAACATTATCAACACTGATCAAATTATCTTATATAATTTTATTTATGTGGTTTCTTTACTTAGTTAGTATTTGAATAATTTATTTTTCTTTTTATGTAGAAGGCTAGTTTCCCCAATACTTGCAGAGATAATTTGTTGTTATCTTTAAATATGTTTCTAGGTAAACTATCTGTCTTTCTAGATTTAATGAATTTTTTTTAGAAGAGAAAGTATTTGTCATCATAGGCAGATTCTCGATATTTCTACCAGCAACATTTTTACAACAATACCTAACTGCAATAATAATAATAATTTAGTAATAAAAAGTTAATTTTGGTGAACCTTCAAATTAAACATATTAGGAAGCATTTTATGGCAAAGACAAAATGCAATTTGTTTATATTTTTGTCTGAAACAGGGGGATCTATTTGTTTAGGAGATATTGTATGCTGTGGTTAAATAGAGAAAGGTTTGAAATGATAAATGTGCCTGTGTAATTCCATCTTAAATTATACTGTAAATCAGGATTATAATATTAAATTCAAAGAAATATTAAGAAAGTAAGGCTTTACAGAATTTAGAAAATAGATTTGCAACGGTTCATCCTAAAGTGCTGACAATTAATACAATGGGTGAATAGAGTTCTTTCTGTGCTGATTCTCTGCTATAAAAGAACTAAATGTGTATGTGAACTGTAAAGCTAAATAAAATAAAGTTTAATATATAAGACTGTAAACAAGTGCATACGCTGATTCCCCTGAGAGGGAAATAATAACAGATCCCCTGCGTTTAGAAACTGCAGTTCCAAAGCTTCCTTCCATTTTGTTCCATGTTTTCCTCATAGTTCTCATATTGTGGTTGGAAGTGAATGAATATGGAATTGGAAATGAATATCTAAAGTTAAAGAGAGAGGAATTTATCTCAAGGAAGCTAAACAATTGCATAACATACTTATACTGGTCAACTTTATAAATAACAGAGACAGCTAATTTGGGCATTATTGTTATTGCTAATAAATATTGATATAAGTATATTATCCGTATGTATATACAAATAAAAAATTGTATCATCCGTAAGTGTGTGTTGTTCTGATTTCTAATTGTGCGCATGTGTGACCTATGTGTCATTTTATCGTTTCATCTGTGTGTTATGAAGGTATGTCTGGGTGTGAGACACGTCTCTGATTTGTTTATAAATGTGGACAACTGTGTGTGTGTGTGTGTGTGTGTGTGTGTGTGTGTGTGTGTGCGCGTGCGCGTGTGTGCATGCGTGCATACGTGTGTACATGCGTGCGTGTGTGCGTGTGTGTGTGTAAAAGTAATTAAACNTGTGTGTGCGCGTGCGCGTGCGTGCATGCGTGCATCCGTGTGTACATGCGTGCGTGCTTGCGTGTGTGTGTGTGTGTGTGTGTGTGTGTGTGTGTGTGTGTGTGTGTGTGTGTGTGTGTGTCTGTGTCTGTGTAACTAAAATAAAAAGAGGAACAGGAGATGTGTGAGTATCGGGGTATCTCATAAAGTTTTTTAGTTATTTAGTTGTCCACCCTGAAAGGAGCTTCCCCACATGTGTGCATATATGTACAAAGTCATGTCTGCATTGTGGGAAGTCACATGAATAGAAAAAAATACCAGGTCAGTGGACTCCCTTTTTTATAAAACCTGGTTACTAGTTACTATCTGCATGGTTAATTTCAGGTGAGCAGATCTGTTTACAGCCTAAAAGGTCCAGGCAGGACAGAGCAAGTGAGGGACACCTGGAGCACAGAAAGGACCAGAACAAGAAGAGGACCATCCCTACCCTCCACCTCAAGTTTACAGTGACACGTCCCCAGTCTGGCGAGCTACGACCTCATGCCCATATGGTCATTATTTGGAGGAACGCTGACTGGCCAGGTGGGCTGGGGGAGTGACGTGGTGGGGGGGACACCCAGGACTGACTCATCCTGCCGTTGTTGTGCGAAGGCTCGTCAAGGCAGCGGGGGGAGGCGGGTGTGGCTGCGGGACTGTCGTGCAGAGACTTGTACTGACGTGGGTTCGGACGTCTGTACCTATAAAAACAACAGAAGGAAAAATAGCAAAAAAATTATGCTTCAGATGAACTTATACAGTCCCTCGTGAGGAGAGTCATGGAAACTAAGGAGCCAAAAGAGATGGGCTCTCACGTAAAGCACTGAAGTACTAAATGAGTTCAGCATCAGCGAAAAGGATGATGGTGGTGATGATGATGATGATGATGATGATGATGATAAGCAAATAAGTGACCATGACGGCCAGCCAGTGTGTGAAACAGCCGTGTCTCTGCTGGACAGTTTGCAAACGGAGCCGATGAGAACAGATGCTGGTCACTCACAGCTAAAGGCGTGAAGCTGTTCTGATAAAACAGACAAACTGAGAGCAAGAAACAGAGTGGGGGGTCCTGTCGTTGTCAGAGGGTTACAGTTAAATCCTTTGGGCTCAGAGAATCTGGGTTCCAATCCCATTTCCAGCTGTAGTACCTTTCGTCAAGTTACAAAAATCCTGATAAAGAAAAAAACATCTTTCTGTATTAAAGTGTAAATCACTGTAAGTGGCTGTAAAGAAAAGCATCACTAAGTAAATAAATACAAATGGTGTGATCCTTGATGCCCTGCCCTTTTGGGAGGGTCACAGAGTGTGAGTTTGGGGTCCCAGCACGTCCCATACATGGCATCAGCTGCCAAAGTCTATTACAACAAAAAGTCCAAGAGGATGAAGAAGAAAAGGATGAAGGGTCACAAAACCAGGTGACATATGTCCACCATGCCAAAAGTGCCAGGCATACTGCAGACGTGAAGTGTGTGTGGATGCATGGGACAAGGAACAGTGATTTCACCACGCAGCACAAGTGCCGTGGAGAGCAAACTAAGGAGCGAAGCAAGAGATGAGCTCTTACACACAGCATGAGGGTACAGAGAGAGTTGACGATGGTCATGATGATGATGACAATGATGATCCTGAGTAAACAATGCACAGTCGCAATGAATCAGAACCATCACATTCACATGTGAAACGTGCAGTCGAGGGGGCTGCCAGCGCAAGGAGCAACAGCAGACAAAACAAGCAGGTTTCTGGGATGTGAGCCCAGAAACAGGTGTCTGCTGTAAGGACACAGGTGCGAGAGTCGCTCTGATCCTCAAACCTCAGCATCAGAGGAGTCCAAGATGGGACAAGGGGCACATGAACAGTCTAAATCCTCCAAAAATAAGTACAGGGTATACAGTAGAACACACCCACAAGGTGCTACCGCTGTACATACAAACACAAAGAAACCAGAGGTCAGGCACCCTGGGAGTCTTCAGGCGGGTTTGTGACATGCAGCTCCTCCGATCCACACAGCCTATTACTCCAGAGCTGTGTGTGTATATGTGGGGGGGGTGAGGACAGGCCACCCTAATACAGTAGTTTTTCTTTACAACAAAAAAGAAAGGAAAGCAAAAGTACAGCAGCCTGGATTGTTATAATAGAGGAAGAGGATGAGGAAGAGCAAAGACCATGCCATGTGCTCCGTTTATTTCTGGTGCACCATGACCATCTGAGGGCACATGTGGAGTTGTGTGGCCTGACAGACAGACAGGCTGTTATCACATGGACACACAATCAGGACGGTGACAGTGAAACATGAACTCAGCACCAGCAAGACCAATCTAAACTTAAATAAACATTATTACAATAAGACAAATAATTCAGGCAGCCTCCTCAGAGGTCCACGTGAGCAGTCTGAAGAAATAATCTGAGCCACACGTTCTTCAAAGAAACGGCCGGCACAAGCACATTCAGATGCCTGGACCTAATCCTGTGCGAGAAGTATACAGTGAAATAATTAAATAATAGTTAATAAAAGTACATGTGTGACTCTGAACAGAGTAGAGCTCTGCCCCTCTCTTACCCACTTAGTGGCTCAATGTGACACCACAGAGGGTAAAAGACTCCACTGCAGGGGGCCACAGTGGTGTTTCTGATTATTCATCTTGTTTTTTTAAAATGCAAAAGCACAGTTTCAGGTGTGTTACGGATCAGCAGCACATCTTATCCAGGGAAAACCTTGGATGAAAGAAATGTCCTGCCAGCCGATGCCCAGATTCACGGAGCAGGAGGGGGAGCACGTTACTGCAACACTAAGGACTGCAAATAAACATGATGGAACAACAATAGAAATGACTAACAAAGGGCCTGGCCTCTCCATCCTCTACTTTGTATAAATTATTTAACTTTAATTGTTGAGTTAGAAAAAAAAATCAAGTGTTGTAAGAGTTAATACTTCAGAACACTCTGCAAAGATCAGACTGGTGTCAAATAAAACATTTGCTGAATAGTAACAAAACATGTATAGATGCCAAAGCATATGTGAGCCTTCTGTCAATGCAATATTAATTACTGAAGAAGATAAACTATTAAGTCCATTGCAAACAAACAAATAAAAAACAATAGAAAATCCAGCATCAGCGAGAAGACGGACAAAAACACAGACGCTACAGTAACATGTAATATTTTGTTATGCTGCTACAATCTGATTTGTTTTTCCAAAACCAAGACCTAACAGTTGCTGCATCCATAAAGGGGGGCATAGAGGGCAGCGAGACCCACACACCCCGTAGGACAAAGAGCCTCACCAGCCGAATGAAAAAAGTTCCAAATATAGTCCGGCCAAAAAGATCACATATGACATCACCTGGGACATCTGCCACTGTCCAGGTACATTGATCCAAACATATAGGTTCATCTTCACTGTCCTGAGCCCACAAGACCAACTCCACAAAGGTTATTCAAGTGTGCATCAGGGTCCAGGACACCATACACAAAGACACACACTGCCCAAACACACAAGCACAAGCACAGGAAGAAATGCTGGGTGTCAGCCAGCTGACCTGGGAGCCATGGTGCTGTGATCTTCATTTGCGCAGGCAACCTGCCCTCTGGCCTGCCATGGGAACAATGTGGAGGGTCACACTGCAGCTGGGCTCCTAAGGAAGGAACAAAAATTTGCCCTTGAAAGACACCATCGATTGTTCCTCCTTCTTTAAATTATCCAAAGGGCACATACGGGAGAGTAAAACCCTGTGTGTAAATACACATATCCTACAGTACCGGTTTAACTGAATCATTCTGCAAGTTTTGACACTTTCAGAAAAATTTTAAGGAATTAAAAAGTATCCTATCAATTTATATTAAAGTGTATTTTATGCTAAAAGCTGACAACTTCACATAGAAAGTATTAAAGACAGATGAAACAATTACACTTTGATTATATACAAAAAATGTGACATGTCGGTTTTGTATCAGTGCATGTTATACAAATATTCATAAAGCATCAAGACATTTTGCACAGGTGTGTCTCTTGTGAAAAAAGTTGTATGAATGCAGTAATAAGTAGCCCCACTGTTCCACAGCATGCCTACTGTAGTGTGGCTTGTGGATGAGGAGGAGAGAATGGGGGACACCCAACCACAGATCATGTGTGTTCCACACACCTTGCTGGGCCACACCCAGTGCTAACTGTCCCCCACAGCACACAGCACAGACTGTCGACACCACAGCAGCAGCAGCACAAAACCCTAGGCCTTTGTGTCTCCAGGCTGCAGCTGTAGTGGCAGTGGCTTTCATGAGGTCAGGCACACGTCAGCTGCACAGGGGTCACACATGCAGAAAAAGGGCCCTTTGCTCCAGTTGCCTCCCACCTAGCAGCCCACCTACAGGGCTACCTGAGCTGAGGATGAGTCCCTCACCCCCCCCCCCCCCCCCCNGAGCTGAGGATGAGTCCCCCCCCCCCCCCCCCCCCCAGAGTGGCAAGCACGAAGCAAGAGAGCAGACACGACTCGAGTGCCAAACTCACACACAACAACCGCACTGCCAAAATGGAGGGAGTTCCAGCACACAGCTGTCCACTGAATGCACACACACACACACACACACACACACACACACATATATATATAAAGACAGTTATTTCATTTCTAATTGCTGGAGGCCAAAGAGGTCATTGTCAGGATCACTGGAATAAATTCTTCTCTGGTAATATATTAATCTTCATTTTACCTTCAATCTATACAACATGTACCAAACTGTTCAGGTACCACTACAACTTATTATAAAACTTATTTTAAAAGTTTACTGAAACAGAAGAAAATGATTCAACTGGTATTGCTAGAAAATAATTCACTAGGAACACAGGAGACAGGGAAAATACTAAATGTGCAGTTAATTTTAAATATGTTTAAATGCTTGGATGTGAGGGGCGGTCTTGGCAACGTTAGCAATATCCATAATGTATAGAAAAAACTTAACGTTAAGTATTTTAATTTCTGTGACGATATCTCGTCTTCCATGATTATTTCAGAAATAATGGATTCATATATGAGGAACGATAATAATGCATAAACATGGTGATGTAAAATGTTCAGCAGCTGTTAAAAATAAAGGAAGTCTGTTTGATCGACTGCACCCCAAAAACGTTTCATTAGACGTTTTAAAAATGTTATTTTTCACAAACAGCCAAGACACCTTCGAAGTGCGCGTTGAACTTGTTTCTCTCCTGTCGCGGTGGTTCCGCCACAACTATGACACGTCCGTGAAAAACTGGCCGCTGCGCAACTGAGTTCTTAACTATGAACAGCTGGAGTAAAACCAGAAAAGTTCTCTGTTCCTCCTGCTGTGTCACTCTGTCTTCCTCACTTGCAAAAGTCCCGCACGAAGGACCTGCGCAGAGTGTGTGTTTCAAGCTGCGTGTGTGGACCGTGCGTGTGACTTTGGAAGGTGACCCTGAACTTCCCCTGTGGAACGACAATAAGGGATTCTTGGGGTGGGTGCAGGAGGGGTCGAGCGCCAGGGGGCAAAAAGACAGAGGGACAAAAAGAAAGGACTCACCCAGGCCTGGAACGGGACGGGGAGGCACGTGTCCGAGCCCGCAGCGTCGTGCGCTCCGCCTAAACAGACAAACGTGGTATAAGCGCAGTGTACATTTACTGTACTATCCTGTACATTTAGTGTGTCGCACATCTGGTCAGTTATATTAAATCCACGGTACGTCTTTAGTGTCTTGCACATTTTGTCCACTGTACGTTTTGTGTCTAGAATTTTACAGCCATTTGGTGTGTTAAGCGAGCAATGTCTTGTACA